>JABBWJ010000109.1:0-147758 GCA_016647685.1 Suillus tomentosus
TGGAGTTGATGGGCTTGTGATGAGTAGTGGCGATGGTGCACGACGTCGTTGTCACCCATTGTTTGCGTGCTTCGTTGGTGACTATCCTGAGCAGTTACTTGCTGCTGGAGTGAAGTCGATGGAGTGCCCGAAGTGCGATGTTCCCACAGACGAACTCGAAAGTAATACAGCGCAATGCGATATACGCGATCTTCATGCTGTGTTGGATGCTCTCGCTCTGATCGATGAAGGTGACCTGGCCTTTGTACAAGCATGTCGTGCTGCTGGAATCAAACCAGTTGTCCATCCATTCTGGGAGGACCTGCCCTATACAAACATTTTTCAGGCAATCACGCCTGACGTGCTGCACCAACTATATCAGGGTCTCGTCAAGCATTTGCTTGGATGGTTAGCACAAGCGTGTGGAGCTGCAGAGATCGATGCACGATGCCGTCGGTTACCTCCCAACCATCATATCCGACTATTCATGAAGGGTATTACCAGTCTCAGTCGCCTCAGTGGTACTGAACACAGCCAAATATGTCGCTTCCTCCTTGGCATTATTATTGACATCCGGCTTCCCGGAAATCTTGCTTCGTCTCGCCTTCTAAAGGCTGTACGCGGTCTCCTCGACTTCCTCTACCTTGCGCAATATCCATGTCATAGCTCTGAAACATTACTTTTACTAGATGAAGCTCGCGCACTCTTTCACGACAACAAGGAGATATTCGTTGACCTTGGAATCCGAAACAACTTCAACCTTCCAAAACTCCATGCAATACGTCATTATGCATCTATGATTCGGACGTTTGGGACAACGGATAACTACAACACCGAGTACACTGAAAGGCTGCATATAGATCTCGCCAAGGATGCCTATCGTGCTACCAATCACAAGCACGAATTCACGCAGATGACACGATGGCTAGAACGAAAGGAGAAGATCATCCGTCACGAGCAGTACATAAAATGGCGCCTTGATAGAGATCGCGCTCCTTATCAACCGCGTCCACCCGACCTACGCCTCGACCGCACCCTAAAAATGACAAAGCATCCAAGCGCCAAAGCTGTCTCAGTTCCAACATTGATATCTGACTATGGCGCAACTTACTTCCGAGAAGCACTTGCTCGGTACATTGCAGAACAACAGAATCCAAATGAGGTTTTCACTCGTCAGCGGCTGGAGAACGTCGCTGCAGGTATCCATTTACCATTCCACTCCATCCCCGTATATCACAAGATAAAGTGGTTATCGACTGACGCTCGAGGGCATGGCGATCCACTTGTGACGGTGGATAGCATACACGCTAAACCCCAACGCGCTGCTCTCCAAACGGATGATGTAGTACCAGCACGTTTCGATACTGCACTTATCAACGATGGTACTGGCAGCTCTGTTGGCATCAAAGGTATGGCACTACACTTCACTGGATTCACACTGTTATAGTGTCAGTGATAATTTTGTTGCTAGGCTTCCGCATAGGCCAAGTTCGTGTCATTTTCTCAATTCCTGCAACGGCAACACAACTATTGTTCCCTCCAGCAAACCAGCCTCCCAAGCACCTTGCGTATGTCGAATGGTTTACTCCCTTTCCTGCGACACCAGATCCCAGGCACGGCATGTACAAAGTTAGCCGATTCATTCGGTCTGGCGAGAGGGTGGCAAGTATCATTCCTGTTTCAAATATTGCCCGCAGTGTCCATCTTATCCCAAAGTTCGGAGCTATTGTACCTCGACACTGGACAAGTAACAATGTTCTCGAAGAATGTGACACCTTCTTCGTTAACTGCTATATTGATAGACATAGTTTCGTAACTCTCAGATAATGCTATATCGCATTAGCAATATTTTAGAAAGAATAATTGAATTAGTGCTATTCTGTATTACTTGGTATAACTTGTCTAACTTTTGAGAAATTTGTTACACTTAGTCTAGGTTTGTATCGGAGGGTTTTCCTGATGAAAGGGTTCGACTCATAAATGTTATCAAAATCAGTGAGGAGGTTGGCCACTCTAGTCACAAGCCTCCTAGCTAGGCACGCCTTGAACCGGAGACATGTACTATCTCGAGCCTAATTCGATACAGGTCCACACAGAGATTGGTTGAAAAATACAGGTCCATACACTGTGGCTCTGTATGTGTCTGATATGCCTGTAGTAGGATCTGACTGGGCATGAAGCTTCTGAAGTTCACAACGGATCCTCGATCAAATTTGTCCTCCCTGGAGACCACTCGGCAAGCATTTCCCTACACAGTACTGCTATTTGATACATGTACATGCTGCTGGAAAACGATCGAATTCATGCTAGTTTCTGCGTCAGAGTGTATCACGAGTTTAGCGTGGTATTCTCGAACGCTAAGAATAAGGCGTGGTCCCAGCACAAACATCTGCACAACCAATAAAATTTGAAGAGTACCAAGGAGTATCTGAGCTCCAATAGAAATCGAATTCTAACAGAAATCCTGAGCAGTGGTTACACTTAGATGTTGGGGACAGGTCGGCGCACCAAGATATTTGGAGAGATATAAGCAATCTCGAGGCAAGAGGCACCCACAAAGCTAACATGTGCGGAACTTGAGCAGAAAAATATAATCGCATTCACATTACAAGCTCACCTTGCAAAATAGAGAACGTGAGATTGTATGAGCACTCTGAAACAGTCCCCGATGATCGATCCTGTCGATGGGCCGAGTCGTCGCAGCTCACGGAAGTGTTTTACAGCAACCCAAACTGAAAGACACAGCGCGAGGACCTCCCAGACAGTGCTGAGCACCGAAGTGATCGAAAACAGAAGCTGCCCATCCCATCTATATCCATAACCACACATATATGTGCCAGAGAGTATCATCTCCTCTGGTGTTTGTCCAATGAGCTGTGTTCTTCAAGTCAACAAGTACAGCTTACCCCCTGGAGTATCGTTGAGTCCTATTGCCTCCATTACTCCGCAGGCGATGTTTACAGCGAGGAAAATAATAACAAGGAAGATAAGCATCGTTCTAGATCCCTGATACATGGCATGCAACCGAGCAATCATAATCACTTGCATCGTGTGTCAGTCAGGTCGATATCACAGAGGTATTGCACCTGGGTGACTTACCGCCCAAGGTGGCATTCAAGGCCACAATTGTCCCACCGTATGCGTAGTACATGATATTGCCTGAAACTCCCAATTAGTGAACACCCTCGCACTAGTATCAAAGACTCCGACTTACACCCCTACATATGAGCGTATTGATTGGATGGGAATGAGATGGTTGCAGAATACTTACTGCATCTGTCAGCGATACCGACGGCATCGCGCCTGTGTCTCGCCGGTCAGAAAAATGGAACACAGCACATATGAGACATACCCAGAAGATTGACACTAGTTGTCAGAGATGAGCTATTAGCACAGTGCAAAGTTGTTGATCTCGACACATACACAGAAAACGGTATTCCAATATAGCGTATCTACATAGAATGTTTTGGAGTCAGCACAAGTTGCCCACCACACTAAAGCACAACACGAGCACGAACAATCAAATACAGCACGGTCATACGCGACCAGCGTTGTCTCTGTCGCGAATTCATTGCATGCTCTTGGTTTCTTCTGACATGGGACTCTTGTCACTCACCCAGATGAGTTGAATCTATGGCACCATTCTCAGCGAGTTGGCTGCTGCAGCGATATCATCGACGTACCTCTTGTCCGAGTGTTAAGACTGGAGATATCATGAGAATATCAGCGATTTTCGAACACTGTCCTGCTCACCCCAATCGTACACCACCACGACAACTGCGGCAGCTGTGAAACCGCACGTCAACGTTAGATCTAGACATTGTGATGCGACAGACCTTGCCAATAGCCGACAAAAATATTCAAATTGATTTGCGACCACCAACTGGGATCATTTGAGACATACGTCATGTTCGAGGGATGGATGTGAGCGAGTGGGGAAGGTTAGTGGTGCATAACGTTAGCGTTCGATCGTGTTAGATATACCACCGTCCAGCGTTTCTTTGATCGGGTGAAACGGTTCCAAATCAAAAAAAAAGATAGTAGCACCACATCTTCACACAATGAAGCACACGGCAACCATTCCATTATCCGACTTAGCATGGGTATATCCGCCCTTTTTGTGGTTCTCCGAGCGCTTCAAATGCACAGATATTGTTAGGTGTTTCATGTGGGTTTTGATGTCGATATTCTGTCGTTCGAGAAGCTCAACTGTTGCAGTCGTTCCGGAATTCCAGTGTAGGTCCAACCTGTGTTGGCGCAGATCAGTGACATCGAGTGCAATCAGATGATCGACGCTCGTTCAATCCACGTCATCGACGTCCTACTGCCACCCTTCACGTATGATTTAGCACTCCTTCTCTGTGGCCCAGATGGATGATGAAAGCGTCTAGGCATATAATACAGCTGATCTGACGCATTATCAACTATATGTGGTTTCATGACTTGCTTCGGTTGCTTCTTCTTTTGCTTTTCTCAGACACATGATAGAGCCAGTGTGATCTGTTCAAAGTACGTCCATCAGAATGTTGTGGTTGGCACCTTACTGATACTTTCCAGGTGCGCTTGATACCTTCCAACTTGAAGACCCGGATATCTTCTCTGCTCCCTACTCAGTAATTTTCATCTCCTTGTCACACGCATTCATTCAAGGCAGAGGCATATGTAAGTCTCTTTTTAAATCGGCATGCTCGACATGGTTGGATCATGCTTAACCAGACGTCAATCAGCAATATAGTGCCTATTCCCGCCCTTCGCGCACGATTCATCACAAGTTCTCTGATGCTGGCCCGCTGCGCTCTTATGCATGACACTTAGTCATTCAACAGACAGGGCTCAACTCACAGCCATCGAAAGTAGACAGCATAGAGGGCCATCAGCGACGAGTCCATCCAAAGACTATAGTGGCCACACTAATATCTTCCCAAGCACACACACCTTAAGCCAAGGATGTAGGTTCAAAGCTACACTCTGTCATATCGCGTCGCTGGGAATTCTTTCGATTTAGATAAACTTGTGATTGAATATAACAGAAGCCAGCCGCAAACACTTGCAGTGGTAGCAAAATCGAGGATCTGATTTCGGATACATTTCACATATCCTGTCGACAAGTACGCCTCCCTTCAAAACTTTTGGGCCGTTGTTGAACATTCTCAAACAATCTTTGTGTCATCTTGTACCACAAGGTGCGTGAAGAGCGATCTCTTCGCCAAACTTCCATGGCACGCACAAAGAGTGCGGGGTCATTGTGATAACCAAGACGAGTAAGAGTGGTTTGATTTACACTCCAACAAAACCACCAACGAGAAAGAAAGACTTGCGTCTCGAATGGCATCTTCCTTGCTCATCCGATTACCTCCTGCAACCCTTTTGAGATCCTTGAGACTGGGACTGGGACTGTGACTGCGAAATAAAGCCCGTGGATCTCGCTGGACCTTCCAACATCATAGACGGTCTTGGCTGTGATTCGAGCACCGCAGGTCTGGGCTGAGGCTCGAATGGCGTGGGTCTCACTTGCGACTCGAGAACCGTGAATCTTGGTTGTGATTCGATCATTGTCTGCCTCTGAGGCTCAGATGTCGGTCTCGGGTGAGACTCGAACGCCGCAGGTCCCCCCTGCGTTTCGAATACTGGTGGTCGTGTCTGTGTCTCTCAGTTCGTTTGCCTCGGCTGAGATGCCTGCCTACCTTGTGTCTGTGTCTGCGTCTCCACCCCTGCTCCTGCGACTCGAATGCTGGTGGTCTCTGTGACTCGAACGCCGGTGGCCTCTGCGTCTCCATACCCACACTCCTCGGCTGCGTCTCCATGCCCACTCCTCTCACTTGCGTCTCCAACCCACACCTAGTCTCCACCGCCACAGGTCTCGCATCACTCACCGACTGGCTCTGTAATGAAGTAGGCCTGACTTCCACCGCACGAGGCTCGACCGCACCTAATGGAGGTCGTTCCGCGGTGCTCGCGTGAAGGTTGAGGTTGTGAATGAGAGTGAGGTGGCTGGGATTGTGGCTGTGATTCCAGCACGGACGTAGATTTACCCTTGCTTGTTGCGCATCATGCGAATAACCTAATTGCTGCTGCCTTTCCCCTGGATACCCTCTCACCTCCGTCTGCGAATAAGTATGTTCTACAGGGGGAGGCGGTGCGTACAGCCTGGTATCCTGCGCTGGGGGATAGGCAAGCGTGGGTGGAGGGTATGTATTTCGGGCCTCTTGGGTAGGAGTGTATCGCGTGTCCTGCGTTTGGGGCTGCGGTGGACCTGGCTGCGGCAGAGGTGGATAGGCCCTTGATTCTTGAGGATAGGGACGGCCATCATGAGTTTACATCCTACATTCCCTCTTCACGCACGATTGGTCACTACTTCTCTGCGCCCCAGATGGATGATAGGATGGGGCTCGGCGATCCTGCATGGTGTGGGCGGCGTGCTGGAAGTCGCTACTAGGTGGGACGCACTTCAGAGCAATTGCAATCAATGTATCTTCAACATTCAGATTGTCGCAGTCGTTGCTCGATATCTCTCATAGCCATTGGTCGACGATGAACTATCCGTGTAAGCTAAAGTGAGTGTGTAGGTTGATTATGTAAAATTGACCTTCAAAAGTCTTAGGTCCGTTCCGCTCATATCCGCGATCCTACATTCATTTAGCAGAAAGGGCTCGACTCATAAGTGTTATCGAAGGTAGACCTCGTGGAGAACGGCCATCAGTGAGGAGGTTGGCCACTCTAGTCACAAGCCTCCTAGCTAGGCACGCATTGAACTGGAGACCTGTAGGTTCTAACAAGGTTTTAACTCATCAATTCCCTCAATCTAGATGAATAAGAAAAAACTGTAATGCTAACAAAATCGGCGATCTGTGCTTTACTCTGATAGTCGTGCTTAGCGAAGGCTCCAACAGAATATCGCAGTAGATGCCTCATCAGTAGTTTGATAGGTACGCTTGAAGCCTTCTGACATTTTCTTATTCTCCACTCATCACTCAGCAGATTCAGTATCCTTGTGATGCTCATTCGCGAGAGAGACGTACAGTCGAGCCATGAGTGTACGCGATTCACTCATTTGATTTTCCGTGACCCATCGCATGGAGAAAATCGCATCTGAGGATTCTGAGCACCCATGAGTTATCAGCCATCTGGCTTCACGCTTCGCAGTCACTTCATCGTCTATATATCCAGACAGTGAAACTCCACAAACGCGCAAATGTCAGAGCACTTTCACTGATTTTCGTTAACTTGGATCTCGAGATTGACTATCAACGACCAGTTTGGTTACTGGACGTTCCGGATAATTTCCCCGTATCACTTGGTTCAAGCGTGGGTGCTTCGTTCCAGTAGTGATACAACAGGAAATAGGTTTGCCTGAATATACTGCAAAACTCTATATGTTAAATAAATACAATGACGGATCCTCGGTCAAATTTCTCCTCCCTGCAGACCGCTCAGCAAGCATTTCCCTACACAGTACTGCTAGTTGATACATGTACGTGCTCCTGGAAAACAATCGAATTCATGCTAGTTTCTGCATCGGAGTATGTCACGAGTTTGGCGTGGTATTCTCGAATGCTAAGGATGAGGCGTGGTCCTAGCACAAACATCTGCACGACCGATAAGATTAAAAGAGCACCATAGAGTATCTGAGGTCCAGTAGAATTCGAATTCTATAGAACTGATGAGCAGTGGTTACACGCAGATATCAGCAAGAGGTCAGCGCACCCAGATTTCTGGAGAGATATTAACAAGCTGGAGGCAAGAGACACTAACAAAGCTAACATGTGCGGAACTTGAGCGGAAAAATGTAACCGCGTTCACAATGCAAGCTCACCTTGCAAAATAGAGAACATGAGATTGTATCAGCACTCTGAAACAGCCCCCAATGGTCGATCTTGTCGATGGGCCGAGTCGTCGCAGCTCACGGAAGTGTTTCACAGCAACCCAAACTGAAAGACATAGCGCGAGGACCTCCCAAACAGTGTTGAGGATCCAAACCATTGAATACAGAAGCTGGTCGTTCCCTCCATGTACAAAATAGCATATATATGTGCCAGAGAGTATCGACTCCTCTTGTTTGTCCAATGAGCCGTGTTCTTCAAGTCGACAAGCAAAGCTTACCTGCTACAGTATCGTTTAGTCCTATTGCCGCGATCACTCCGCAGGTGATGTTTACAGCCAGGAAGATAATAACAAGGAAGATGAGCATCGTTCTAGATCCCTGATACATGGCATGCAACCGAGCGATCATGATCACTTGCATCGTGTCAGTCAGGTCGATATCACAGAGGTATTGCACCTGGGTCACTTACCGCCCAGCATGGCAGTCAAAGCCACAATTGTCCCATCTGTTGCGTAGTACATGGTAGCGCCTAAAACTGGTAATTAGTAAACGCCCTCGCACTAGTATAAAAGACTTTGACTTACACCTATTGAGTCATTATGTTGAGCCAAATTCAGTGGTTAGAATCTCACTCACCCCTACATATGAGCGTATTGATTGGATTGGAATGAGATGGTTGTAGAATACTTACTGCATCTGTCAGCGATACCGATCGCATAGTTTCTGTGCCTCGCCGGTCAGAAAAATGAAATACAGCGCATATGAGACATACGCAGAAGATTGACACTAATTGTCAGAGATGAGCTATTAGCACAGAGCAAAGTTGTTGATCTCGACACATACACAGAATACAGTATTCCAATATAGCATATCTAGAACATCTTGGAGTCAGCACAAGTTGCCCACCACGCTAAAGCACAACACGAGTACGAACAATCAAATACAGCATGGTCATGAGAGACCATCGTTGTCTCTGTCGCGAATTCATTGCATGTTCTTGGTTTCTTCTGATACGGGACCCTTGTCGCTCACCCAGATGAGTTCAATCTAAGATACCATTGTTAGTGAGATAGCTGCTGAGGCGATAACATTGACGTACCTCTTGTCCGAGTGTTAAGACTGGTGTAGTGGGGAGCTTCGGGCGAAGGCCGGGGAGACAGGGATAGGAGAAGGACGTGGTCAGGAGGGATAGCAGAGGATAGGAGAGTAGAGCAGATGACGCAGTTAGAAGAGACAAGGACTCGACCGGCAGATTCCGGGGTCTTGGGCTTGGGGTCTGGGAGCACATAGAGCACACTCTTGTATCATACGACATACGACGACGACGACGCTGTCTTCACCCTTTCCCGAGCGCAAGGCTGGCTAGGACACTGGAAATATCATTAGAATATGAACGATTTTCGAACGCTGGCCCGCTCACCCCAATCATATACCACCACAATGCCAGCAGCAACTGCAAAACCGCAAAGTCAATGTTTGATCCAGACATCTTAATCTGACAAACCCATCCAATAATTTAAAAATATATCCAAACCGATATACGGCCACCAACTGGGATCATTTGAGACGTAGGTCATGTTCAAGGGATGGGTGTGAGCGAGTGGGGAATTACGCACGGGACTACTTGGACACCAGGAAAGTTCTAGTCGTTCGTGATGTCGGAAACTTATTTGAAACCCGATTTTTTTGCTGCAAGATTGCAAAAATAAAGAAGTTTCCTATGAAATCACTTAGCATCGATCTAACACAGGTCGAAGTGTGATGTATGTGAAACAAGTATTTACGCACTCTTCGGCATCGCTGGCTGAGCCCGAGGCGCAACAGCCCTACGAGTACTCTTATGGAACAAGTGTCATTCTGCGGAACACACTAGAAGGCTGATTTCTGATTGTACAGGCTCATATCGATGGCATTGTGTTTCAGTAAACATCTATCCTGTAAGGGTGAGATCCCTCGTTCCCGTTTAGGTCCATCCTGTGTTGGCACAGATCAGTGCCATCGAGCGTTAAATACATGAAAGTTATGATATAGTTACCTGTAGCAAAACCATATTACGGCAACGAATTAGGGCTTTCGACAGAGAGACGAAAACGAGGGGGTCGAAGTTCGAAGGTGCTTTGATGGATGTGGGATGTGTTGTTGTTATAAGTACAGAATAGTCGTGGTGCTTTGCAAACAAACGGTTTGTAATCGCGAATCGCGAATCACAGCTCGATCGACCCACTGAATAGAAGTCGGGGGCGTAACTGCGTGACCTAGCAGGGCCATTTGGCTGGTTGCAGCTGGCAGGCGCACGGAAACTTGTTTACTGAAGTACGTTGGTCACCGGCTGTGTTCAATAAAGCACTGCTGGTTATGCCCATAGTCCAGAGGAAGAATTGACCATCTTGAGGCAAGAGGCTGAAGACACACGTACGACACTAGGCACGATGAATCAATAAATCAAGGGTTTGCATTCGCGCATCAAACATAATACGAAAGATGCGGCACCTCAGCCAACGTTGAAATTTTGGGTTGGTGCAACCTTCGGTGTTTGCCGAAAAATTTGTGCTAAGCATTATGCCGTTCCGGAACTCCCACTTGTATCATTCTCTCTTGTTACCTCACTCGCATCGGACATGGCAGACGATAATTGACCTGTGCGTGAAGTTCAACGGACAGGCACTACTCATCAGGAAAAACCTCCCGAGGCTACAATCACATGATGTTCATATAAACAATGTAATTTAATCATCAACCATGCCTTATCTAGCCTGGAATCTATTCTAGGAGGACCCCGGCTGCTCCCTATACCGCATGTCCGCAAATTTTCTAAATTTTGCTCTTGGGGCGCAACACTTTTGAGGCTTGTGGGGCACACTTCGGACATGCTAGGTACCAAAAAAGGGAATTCTCCGCGGAAACAAACCAAAAAAGGAAACTTTTTGCAAAATTTTCGTGCTTGGATTCTAGCTAGGTATGCCCACGGTTCTGCCTTTTGCGAGGCCGTACGGTTAACTGTGATGCAATAATCTCGTGCACTTTCACCATACCAGCTGTTTCCCATCTATAGAGAAAAGTGTTTTGTAGAATAAAAACTTGTTGTTCAAAAGCCCACAGTTTTAGAGTGTGATACTGGCCGTCTGAGACTCAGACGCTGAGCATGGATGTTCCAGACGAGTTCCTTGATACTGACGAGTGTCCGTAAATGTCCAGTGGACTTTCTGTAGTGCCAAAATCAGTTTTCATTTTCTTCAGGGTGCGTCTTAGAAGTTCAGGAATTAAAATCAGTACAAGTAAGCAAGAAGACATAATCTAAATTGGTCTACATGGTGGATCACTTTGTCGGACTGTCGGCGTACTAGTCAACTTGAAGCGGTGCTTGTTTAGGGAAACCAAATGTCAGTTGGAGGTTTGTCGTCAGTCTAGGCGGGTCTCTCTTGGGGCGCTACCGACGGACATAGGGTGGGTCCCACAGGCGTGTGGGGCGCACTATTTAGGACATAGGATGGGTCATTTTGAGGGCATGTGGGGCGCTACCGGTGGACATGCGATATAAGGAGCAGCCGGGGTCCTATTCTAGGCCATCCTTCTTTCATCCACCGTGCTTCTATTCAGTGCGGGGCTTTATCGATTATCGATCATGCGGGTTGTCCATAATCGAACACGAATCCCAATCTCGCCATCGATGCACCTCGCTCGCGTCTCCATCAATAGTCCCTAAAATAACCGCTCTCAGGAACTTTACTTTCCTCATCCTGCATGCGAAATATAAATACATCACTGGTCACCGGCACCCATAAATTGTTTGTCCCTACACAGTACTACTAGTCGATACATGTACATGCTCCTGGAAAACAATCGAATTCATGCTAGTTTCTGCGTCCGAGTATGCCACGAGTTTGGCGTGGTATTCTCGAACACCCAAGATGAGGCGTGGTCCTAGCACAAACAGCTGCACGACCAATAAAATTTGAAGAGCACCTGCGAGTATCAGAGTTACAATAGAATTTGAATTCTGCAGAAATGATGAGCAGTGGTTACACGTAGATGTCAGCAACAGGTCAGCGCACCCAGATTTCTGGAGAGAGAAGAGTAAGCTGGAGGCAAGAGACACCAACGAAGCTAACATGTACGGAACTTGAGCAGAAAAATATAAGCGCGTTCACATTACAAGCTCACCTTGCAAAATAAAGAACGTGAGATTGTATCAGCACTGTGAAACAGTCACCGATGATCGATCC
Source organism: Suillus tomentosus (assembly GCA_016647685.1). Classification (NCBI taxonomy): domain Eukaryota; kingdom Fungi; phylum Basidiomycota; class Agaricomycetes; order Boletales; family Suillaceae; genus Suillus; species Suillus tomentosus. Next base: position 12,025 of record JABBWJ010000109.1, read on the forward strand.
TGTCGATGGGCCGAGTCGTCGCAGCTCACGGAAGTGTTTTACGGCAACCCAGACTGAAAGACACAGTGCAAGGACCTCCCAAACAGTGTTGAGCATCCAAACCATCGAAATAAGAAGCTGCTCGTCCCCTCCAAATACATAACTGCACATATATGTGCCAGAGAGTATCGCCTCCTCTGGTGTTTGTTCAATGAGCCGCGTTCTTCAAGTCAACAAGTACAGCTTACCCAGTACAGTATCGTTGAGTGTTATTGCCGTCATTACTCCGCAGGCGATGTTTACAGCCAGGAAGACAATAACAAGGAAGATAAGCATCTTTCTAGATCCCTGATACATGGCATGCAACCGGGAAATCACGATGACTTGCATCGTGTGTCAGTCAGGTCAATATCAGAGGTATTGCACCTGGGTCACTTACCGCCCAACATGGCAATTAAGGTCACAGTTGTCCCATTTATTGCGTAGTACGTGATAGCGCCTAAAACACCCAATTAGCGAACGCTATCGCACTAGTATCAAAGACTCAGACTTACACCTATTGAGCCATTATGTTGAGCAAAGTTCAATGCTTGGAATCTCACTCACGTCTACATATGAGCGTATTGATTGGATGGGAATGAGATGGTTGCAGAATACTTACTGCATCCGTCAGCGATACCGATGGCATATTTGCTGTGTGCCGCCGGTCAGAAAAATGGAACACAGCGCATATGAGACGTACACAGAAGAGAGGCACTAATTGTCAGAGATGAGCTATTAGCACCGTCCAAAGTTGTTGGTCTCGACACATACACAGAAAACGGTATTCCAATATAGCGTATCTAGAACATTTTGGAGTCAGCATAAGTTGCCTACCACGCTAAAGCAAAACATGAGGCACGAACAGTCAAATACAGCACAGTCATGAGAGACCAGCGTTGTCTCTGTCGCAAATTCAGTGGATTCTCTTGTTTTCTTCTGATATGAGACTCTTGTCACTCACCCAGATGAGTTCAATCTATGACACCATTCTTAGCGAGTTGGCTGCTCCGGCGATAAGATCAACGTACCTCTTGTCCGAGTGTTAAGACTGGAAATATCATGAGAATATCAGCGACTTTCAAACACTGTCATGCTCACCACAATCATATACCACCACGACGCCCGCGGCAACTGCGAACCTGCATGTCAATGTTAGGTCTAAGACATCATGATGCGACAAACCGTTCCAATAGCTGAAAAAAATATTCAAATTGATTGTCGGCCACCAACTGGGATCATTTGAGACGTAGGTCATGTTCGAGGGATGGGTGAGCGAGTGGGGAAGGTTAGTGGTGTATCACGAGCGTTCGTGCAAGATATACCACCTTTAAACGTTCAGCCCCAGTGAAAACGCGCTCTGATGGGAAAGGTTCGGAGATGTTGAAATACGAAATACCTGTTTTGTACTGTGTTGAAAAGTGCTTATTTGTGATATACGTAAATCTCCTTCGCATCGCACGTTGCTTATCGTTATCTTCTTACAACTTTGCATGGTAAGGTCGCATGCAACGCAAACTTCGTATCGTTGTGTTGCATATATACAACGCACAACACTGCGTCTTCGCATCTTGTCGCAAACAACACTTTGTCGTGAATGTCAGAGATCTGGCCAGTCTAGGGCCAGTCTGGGCCCAAAGTCTGGGGTGGAGTCTGGGGCCAGAGTCTGGGGCATTCGGCAAATGCAGCTGTAGGTTGATTATGTAAAATTGACCTTCAAAAGTCTTAGGTCCGTTCCGCTCACATCACTGAAAACCAAGATCTATGGTAAACACTTATATACGCATCAGGAAAACCCTCCGATACAAACCTAGACTAAGTGTAACAAATTTCTCAAAAGTTAGACAAGTTATACCAAGTAATACAGAATAGCACTAATTCAATTATTCTTTCTAAAATATTGCTAATGCGATATAGCATTATCTGAGAGTTACGAAACTATGTCTATCAATATAGCAGTTAACGAAGAAGGTGTCACATTCTTCGAGAACATTGTTACTTGTCCAGTGTCGAGGTACAATAGCTCCGAACTTTGGGATAAGATGGACACTGCGGGCAATATTTGAAACAGGAATGATACTTGCCACCCTCTCGCCAGACCGAATGAATCGGCTAACTTTGTACATGCCGTGCCTGGGATCTGGTGTCGCAGGAAAGGGAGTAAACCATTCGACATACGCAAGGTGCTTGGGAGGCTGGTTTGCTGGAGGGAACAATAGTTGTGTTGCCGTTGCAGGAATTGAGAAAATGACACGAACTTGGCCTATGCGGAAGCCTAGCAACAAAATTATCACTGACACTATAACAGTGTGAATCCAGTGAAGTGTAGTGCCATACCTTTGATGCCAACAGAGCTGCCAGTACCATCGTTGATAAGTGCAGTATCGAAACGTGCTGGTACTACATCATCCGTTTGGAGAGCAGCGCGTTGGGGTTTAGCGTGTATGCTATCCACCGTCACAAGTGGATCGCCATGCCCTCGAGCGTCAGTCGATAACCACTTTATCTTGTGATATACGGGGATGGAGTGGAATGGTAAATGGATACCTGCAGCGACGTTCTCCAGCCGCTGACGAGTGAAAACCTCATTTGGATTCTGTTGTTCTGCAATGTACCGAGCAAGTGCTTCTCGGAAGTAAGTTGCGCCATAGTCAGATATCAATGTTGGAACTGAGACAGCTTTGGCGCTTGGATGCTTTGTCATTTTTAGGGTGCGGTCGAGGCGTAGGTCGGGTGGACGCGGTTGATAAGGAGCGCGATCTCTATCAAGGCGCCATTTTATGTACTGCTCGTGACGGATGATCTTCTCCTTTCGTTCTAGCCATCGTGTCATCTGCGTGAATTCGTGCTTGTGATTGGTAGCACGATAGGCATCCTTGGCGAGATCTATATGCAGCCTTTCAGTGTACTCGGTGTTGTAGTTATCCGTTGTCCCAAACGTCCGAATCATAGATGCATAATGACGTATTGCATGGAGTTTTGGAAGGTTGAAGTTGTTTCGGATTCCAAGGTCAACGAATATCTCCTTGTTGTCGTGAAAGAGTGCGCGAGCTTCATCTAGTAAAAGTAATGTTTCAGAGCTATGACATGGATATTGCGCAAGGTAGAGGAAGTCGAGGAGACCGCGTACAGCCTTTAGAAGGCGAGACGAAGCAAGATTTCCGGGAAGCCGGATGTCAATAATAATGCCAAGGAGGAAGCGACATATTTGGCTGTGTTCAGTACCACTGAGGCGACTGAGACTGGTAATACCCTTCATGAATAGTCGGATATGATGGTTGGGAGGTAACCGACGGCATCGTGCATCGATCTCTGCAGCTCCACACGCTTGTGCTAACCATCCAAGCAAATGCTTGACGAGACCCTGATATAGTTGGTGCAGCACGTCAGGCGTGATTGCCTGAAAAATGTTTGTATAGGGCAGGTCCTCCCAGAATGGATGGACAACTGGTTTGATTCCAGCAGCACGACATGCTTGTACAAAGGCCAGGTCACCTTCATCGATCAGAGCGAGAGCATCCAACACAGCATGAAGATCGCGTATATCGCATTGCGCTGTATTACTTTCGAGTTCGTCTGTGGGAACATCGCACTTCGGGCACTCCATCGACTTCACTCCAGCAGCAAGTAACTGCTCAGGATAGTCACCAACGAAGCACGCAAACAATGGGTGACAACGACGTCGTGCACCATCGCCACTACTCATCACAAGCCCATCAACTCCAGCAGTCTTTAGGGGAGCCAGTACGCGACTCATACAGGCATGGTAGAGGTTTGCAACAGCTCGACGTCTTGAGGCTTTATTTGCGATATGCTCAAGGCGGGTAGTAGGCAAATACGCTAGGAGAATGTGAGCGCGACGGGATGGCTTTCGTCGGATTTCCTTTGGAATGTTACCGATTGTAAGGTAGACGGGATATGCAGTTTTGTTGCGGAACATGGTAACCTGGGTTTTGTCGCTCGATATGATGACAGGGATGATTGTGGCACCCGGACGTCGTCGATCGAGCGCTTTCTTGAATTACAAAGTCAATAATGTAGGCCAAGCATCGAATTTATGATACCATGCTTACCTGTGTGTCCCACCACCACTGACCAGTGTGCATATCATGAAATAATCGTATCGTCTTATCCTCATCAGCGTAATGATGCTCCGGTTTGAATATGAGAAAATCGGCGAAGTCAGGGTCACTATATAAAGATCTGATGCATTCGACAATATCTCGGTAGAAAATGTCAAATGCTTCGCCAGCGACAATGATTTGTTCACGCTTGAACTTTGGTCGTCCAGGAAGGTCCTTGTCGATTATCTTATTAAGCTCTTTTGAATTCTTGAATGAAAGGTTGAGCCGTTCACTGACCTACATATGGATATCAGAACAATCAAGGATGTAACCTTCACTGGCACCTACCCCATCAATTGCAAGAAGGTCAGTAAATGCCGTTGAACTAGGACTGCGTAACTTTGCCCACTTAGCAACGTCCCAGTCTATCTGGGAGGTGAAAGGAGCGTAAATATTGTTGGAGTTGCCAGCATCTATACCGTATGTGGTATTTGAATCATGAGCAGGCTGTCCAGTTATTGGTACGCCTGCATGGGCATCCGGATAGGGCACAATAACAATATGATCTTGCTCCATGGTACGTTGCTCAATCTCCCGACGAGCTTCTCGGTTCTCCAAGGCTTCAGCACCTTCATTTTCCAGTATGTCGTCGTCAGGTACCGGAGGTTCCGGTTCATCATTATTGTCCTGTGCAGGAGGTTCCCATTCATCGTTGTAAAGGTCCTCTTCTTCGTCACCAGAATGGTCATCTGGCCATTCTAGATCAGCTTCCTCGTAAGTACCAAAAAAATCTCCCTCAAATAAGATTGGATGATCTTGTTCTTCCAAGGACCCTGGAGGCGGTGACAGGGAACGTGTGCCAGCTTGGAGTGTCGGATTCTTCGGACTCCCCAGGCCCTGGGAGTTAGAATTTGCACGAAAAGTAGCAAGGAAGGCTCTGCATGGCGTTTGTCTAGTCTTGGCTAGATGCTGACTATAACCTGTTGCAGAAAAGGATTCATGACATCCGGGGCAACTGACCATGCTGTATAATGCTATCACTGCGCTCTGCTGATAGATACTACTGTAGTAGTACACCCTGTAAGCTTCCTTTTTCAGGCTCCGCGCTAGGTATCCATTAATATATATCACCTGTATCACCACCTAAGTTCCGAGATTCCCTTACTATAGGATGGCCAACTCACCTCCGTCTCCTGTTCAATCTTGCAGCCCTCATTTGCCTTTGTCACCTGTAGAAATGAGCAGTCCCACAATTCCATCTTCTCCCGACTCCTTGGGCCAGTCTGACACGACTCTTTGTAATTCAAGCCTACAATCTGGCCTCTCTCCAAACATGATGAATAGTTCTCTGCGCATTGAACGGGATGGAGCATCCAAGCCTGCTGATGTAAAGGAGAGCCTATTCTCTAGGCATGGCAAAAGGTCACGGTCTCTATCTCCTCAACAGCACTTCGCACGCAAGAAACCATCAAGGACGTCTCTCCCATACCCCACCAACCCAGCTCCATTGGAACTTCGTTATGCAGCCCGGGTGATGAATCTCAAATTCCAATCCGAATTTCCATTGGAAGCAACTAAGAAGGTATATTGAATTGACTTCCCGATGTTAATAATCATGCTAATGTAGTCTTAAAGTTTGAAGAACAGTTAGAGAGTGGCCTCTCCCAAATGACAACTTCGACCTTGTACAGAGGATACAAGGCCAAGCTTGCAACGCGCGAGGTTGCGCGCCAACGCATGTTGTTGACAACGTGGGAAATCGAAGAGGCTGAGCGTCACTCAATATTTCTTGATGGTATCCACGCTGAAAACGAAGAACGATTCAAGTTGGCAGAGTGGGAATTGCAGTGCTTCAGGAAGATTTTTTCGCAGCGTGGCCAGGCAGAACTGGGTGATGATAGGAATTATCTCCAAGCTGTCTACCAGGACGAATCCGAGGCCCTTCGTATCATCAGTACACAAACTGATCAGGTTGCGAAGCTCCTGAGTGTACGTGTCAGGAAGGCGTTTTTGAAATCTCCCGAAGTATTCCCCATGTACCCCATCACATTCTCCTGCCTCAGCAATGAGGAACCTTCCGACTCATCTGATGAATCTTGCCATGTGGATGATTCGGACCTTGACTCCGAGGCTTCATGCGAAGGCTCTGAACAGTCGACTACCTGATAATTGCTCTTCCATCGGTACGTGAAATTCTCGTTTGAAGTATTACCACGCTGATCAACCATATAAAGCAGCGGTGAACTCAGATCGCATTTTCATCAATCCCCATTTGCCATCATCGTGACATCAATATGGAGGTGTCTATGGCGCGTCTGATAGTATCGCTTTAACCATATGTATTTTCTCTTCTGTGCAGTTATAATGTACTAGAGTTTTTTCATATTTATTTTCAAGTTGTTGTCACACTATTACGCTCGTTGGAACTACACATTTGTCAAAGAATACAACATCTGATCGGCACATGGAAGTCAGTGCGCAGCATTATTAAGATTCTCGGTACTGAATAACCATATTTGTCGACGTTCAAACATCCCATATATGTACTGCTTCTCTTTGGCCGCCTTACATGCAATGCTCATGGTCGATTATTCAACGGATTGAGTGAGTCAATTCAAATTTCGCTTCCGTTCCCATCATCTCTTGAGCCTCACCCCACTGATATTGACCTTATGCGTCGCCATTATCATGGATTATTGCCGTTAGTATCAGATATGGCTAGCCCAATACCTTGGCTCTATTTAATTTTTCTTTTATTCGCTATTACATATTATAATGAGGTTCTACATCATGTTTCTAGCGCGCGATGCAGGAAATCGCTCAATTCCAGCCCCCGGACACATGGTGTAAGTACCCTTTAACCAGTGGCCACTCCTTCCCCATCTAATTTCTCCTTACCTACTTGCTCTCAGCAAAGTATGCAGATGCCTGACCATAATCCGCGTTCAGGCATTTCTGGTGAACTTCAAGACATTACCAGCGAGTCATTCGAAAATGACTATGACAATCAATACGATGGATTCAGATCGGGAACAAGTTTGAACGGTATGTATTCATCCAATGTTATAGTAGTCGCGAGCTAATAGTGCATCAAGCAGATGATGAGGATCCACTTGAACGATTCCTCCGTATGACCGACCACCACCACATGATGAACACCGGTGATTTGCTATCTAACTCCCGAAAACCTTCCCCTGGGCCATCCAGCACTAATGATCCATCGACCAGTAGCACTGTCGACAGCATTCAGCCTCTCATTCCCTCCTCCACACAGTTCGACACCTTCTACCCACTACCCTTTCCCCAGTCGTTTGTAGGATCCTCCCAGCGTTCTGAGAGGCATCGGCGTGCTCGGACCTCCTCCACCATGCCGTATTTCATACCCGGACCCAGAGCTGTTCCGCCGCCTGAGCCAACGATGGCTGCCCTTGGTCCTGTGCAACCCGCAGTCACTGTCCCCCATACTACACACACGGCCCATCTAGCCCCTGCGCCGCCACCTGAACCCATGGCCATGCAGCCGGCAATTATGCCGGTCATGCCGGTAGAACCTGTCACCTCACAGTCCACATCCAACACCGTTCCTGCTGCTATGCAGCCAGCCGGACCAGGTCCCATTATCCTTGATGTTACGCCTCAAGTTAAGAAGCAGATTGTTGAACGCGCGAAGAGAAGAATTGTGAGGTTCATACTGACAGCAAATGCGATGGCCGGTACTGATGACACGGGTGCGGCACTTGTATCTGTTGCAATTTCGGAGGCAGCGTCTATCCCGGGTCTTAACGGTACGTTTTGGCAGATAAATTGAGTGGAATACTAATCTATTTATTTAGCTACAATTAAAACAACGAGTAGCCAACGGCAGCAGATTATGGTGGCATGGAATAACATTTTTCGGAAGCTCCTGGCCATCGTTCGGAGTTGTCTTGCCCTGGGCTACAACCTTTACCCACCAGTCGGCTCTAATGTCGCGCCAGATCAATTCCGGGGTCGCGTGATAGCTGCGTTGATCAACGATAGTGCCAACCCACTGGCCTTCATGCATAGGTTTACAGTTGACATAGTATGTTCAAATTTTGTTTCAAATAGACAGTGTTGATTGGTTGTTCTTCAGGACGGGAACATCGTTTTACTAGATGGCATCCTCGACAATCCCTTAATCTTTCACGTCACCGTTCACTTCATATGGTGCAGTGACCTCGGCATTTACGAATTTCTTGCCGCTATGACATCAGACCGACTCCAGCAAGTCAATTATGCTATCTCCGCTGTTGGTTCCGTTGTGAAGCTTGTGCTGCGGGAGCAGCTGCCTCATCCACCGGTCGTCATACCGTTCACGCAGCTTGAAGGGAAAGACACTTTCAACGACATCGTTCGCTACATTGATGGTCTGGACGATGTCCAGAAACTCATATTCGACCATTCTAAGTCTCACATGCTCAATGTTGGAGACTCGCAGCTCCGATCAACTAATGTATTAGCTCGACTTGACATGATGATGACTGGGGTCATGGTGCTGTAGTAGATATCATGTAGCACACATACTCATAACTTGTACTTCGTTCAACGTCTCTACAAATGCACAGTGTCTTCGCACATGAAAATTCATCCTTTTTCCTTGAGCTTACACTATACCTGTTATGATCACACCAAGTTCTAGAACAGGAGAGTCCAGTAAAGATGATATTCGAACACTAAGATATTGAAGGTAAAATTAAACTCCAGGCTCCTTTCCCAGCCCCCGATTCGAGTGTGAGGGGCGATATCTGAGGGCACCGTTTGATATGTCACCTGATACAAGAAAATTCGAACCCAGCATGACCTTATTCCCGTAGGGAATAAGGTCATGGTTCGAATTTTCTTGTATCAGGTGACATATCAAACGGTGCCCTCAGATATCGCCCCTCACACTCGAATCGGGGGCTGGGAAAGGAGCCTGGTCAAATTCTAGCCTCTGTATATTTCTTTTCAGCTGCCTATACTCATGCGCTCTCAAGGACCTTATTTGTTAAGGGTAGGAGTGATCCTGAAATTGATGCTGACCAAATTGTACCTTTGATTTTGTTCGCGATCCGATGAAGCCTGAACTAATCTAAAACAGGCGCTCAAAAATTCAATCGTTTTGGAACCCATGGCAGGCGAGTAAGTTTTCCCTTGGCGGTGGCATCTAATATAAATTGGTAGTACCAAGGCCAGTACAAGGTAGTTTCCTCAATTTCCTTCCATTACATTCCAAAATCATCTACTAATATCTACTTGTTTAAAGTACCATTCAACAAGTCAGTATGGCACGCGCCGATAACACTGGTTCTAGTCGAAGTAAGTAGTACTTACTGTCATAATGAGAGCTAACTGTGAATATACATTATAGGTATTCGAAGCGCAAAGCAAAAGGCAATGGAAAACGCAGGTCAGTGTTATATGATGATTGTGGAATGCTTCTCACTGGATATTGTCCTAGTCTGGATGACTACAAAATCACAGCGGCAGCGTCCCACTGGAGGGAAGCTCACTCAAGCTCCTGTGCAACGCAAAACCCATGTGTCTACCGGTGCCACCAAGCGTCATGATGGCCGCAGCAGTGTTGCTAGTCCTCATGTCCCAGAGATCCCTGGGCCTGTGGCTAGAAAGCGTCCAGGTAAGTGTTTGCGCCAAGCAACGGACTTATGCTTACATGAGACTGTACCTCAAGCTCGTGACGCAACAGGGTCACTTACCAAGAAGCGCCGAGGTGAGCAAATGAACTATAATTTTATAGTCGTTGACTGATTCACCTGGCCCGGGTACCATTTAGTTGCTAAACCGCATGCAGTGTCCGACGATGAACTACTCAGCGATGAGATTTCCGAATTCCAACCTGGTCATGATGACTCGGAGCAGGAAAATGACTCGGAGCAGGAAAATAACTTGGACATGGAGGATATTGACGACGAGTTGGAGGAGCCCATTGACTCTGTCGTAAAGTCCTTATCAACTGAAGTAAGTGTCATCGTTACTGTTCTGGTAACAGACTATACATTTCCTTTCAGAAACCAATTTTTGTTTCGATGTCGAAAGCTGAACAGGCTGACTTTCCTTTGACGCAAGCAACCTGGCCTCGCACAACTGCCTCAAAGAAGTCGAGGCAGATAGCTGAGCCGTTCCCCTTCGCGTCGACCCAACCAAGGACTCGTGCAGTGGCCCCTCAGAAGGCAAAAATTCAGTCCGCACGCGATCGCAAACGAGCAGACGAGGTGAGCGAAAGTTTTATTGTGCTTATTTCCATGTTTGATGTCACGGACACTGCAGATGCCTGTTTGGGCAGATGGTATTGCTGAGTTGGACAAGGAACTCGAAGAAATTATGGTGCCGGATGAGTCCAACGATTTAGAGGGATCTCAAGAGGTCGACTTCGAGGGATCTCAAGAGGTCGACTTAGAGGGATCTCAAGAGGTCGACTTAGAGGGATCTCAAGAGGTCGACTTAGATTATCATGATTCTGGCCTTACACGTCATGGTCGCCCTGGAAGTGCCAGACTCGTACGGACGAATACCGGTAAGCTGAAGTTGATGGACCAAGATATCGACACACGCCGTGTCGTCCAAAGAGCGATATTGGAGGCCAAAGTCCACGTTACATTTGTCAACGGGTATCCAGAACTCACCGAGAAGAGTCTGTTCACGCGGAATGCGCTCTTAACAGCAGCTCGTGCCTGTGGTGTCCCAATAATCCAGGATCGCCTCAAGTCCGACGACTCGTATGTGACAGCTCTTGCTACGCTGGTACGTTGTATTCTCTACTGGAGTACTAGTTAATTGAACCTCGTGCAGGTGGAAGCCAGAGTCCCACTTTTCCGCTCAGAATTGAAAGACGATGCTTGCGCACAGGTGACAGCATATTACCGTCTCGGGCCTGATTGTGTCGACACCGCAAAAGCTTTGCTCGTCAATCACGTTTATCATTATGAGCAGCATTTCAATGTAGGTGGCTATATTCTGGGTCACACATGCTGATTTACCCGGTGACTGCAGGAGAAAAATATTCCAATTGCACAGTCAAAAAAACCGTACTTCGCTGAGATCTTGCCATATCTGATGAGAGGGCGCTACTTCAACGGGCCAAAGTCAGTTGGCATGAAATTTTCGGACCGTTTTGAGGAGATCGCGAGCAACAAGGCCCAACGGCCCGAGGTGACGATTCCAATGGTGGCCTTAACCAGTACTTCGGTATATTTCTTGATCCAGTCTGAGTTCATGTATTGACGAGTGCACAGGTATATGCTGCGCTTCTGTGGAAGGCCAATGGATCTCCATCCAAGTTCAATTTTACAGGCAATTTATTCAGCGAGGTCTACTTTTTTCATGTGAAACTTCTCGAGAAAATGAAGGGGGCCGCACCAGGCAAGTTTCATAAAATGATGGCCGATATTTTTGATGCTATCCAGTGAGTTGATTTCTGCATTGTACTATTGACTATCGTGTCCGAGTCTCACCTCTCCATAAGACAACTCTCCGCCAACGGCAACGCTGCTCTCGTCGGGTCACACGACTCCGCAATGGCATTCCTCGATCTTGATGGTATGGATGACGAAGAGTAGATTTCTGGGTTGACTGGCAGTTTCGTGTTAAATAGTCGCATTCGTTTATCTTCTTTTTTGCATTATGACTCGTTCTCTTAGAAGTGCTCCTTTCTCGTCTACTCAGCTATGTTGACATATCCCTCATTTAATAAAAGCTTAATTTGTTCTTGTAAAACGTTCGAACGAAATCAAAATCCTGAGCCGTCATCATTGATGTCATCATGTTCCGTGATAACTCATTGTAAATTTGCATAAAGCTTTGTAAATTTATTATAATTATCACTAAACTAGTGAGCGCGAGTGAGATATGGCGGGGCAGTAAAAAACTTTCTCTAATTCACTAAGGTGCCTACTTTTGTGAAACTATCGGGAATTAGAGAAAATTTTGTCAAATTCCACATACTTAGCCTAGGTTTATAGCGGAGGGTTTTCCTGATGTTCTGCTAAATGAGTGTAGGATCGCGGATAGGCTATGAGCGGAACGGACCCAAGACTTTTGAAGGTCAATTTTACATAATCAACCTACAAACTCACTTTAGCTTACACGGATAGTTCATCCAGGTTTTCTGTCGACCAATGGCTACTAGTACTAGAGCGACTACGACAATCTTAATTTTTGGGGTAGATTGATCGCAATCGCTCTGGAGTGCGTCCCACCTGGCGACTCCCAGCACGCCTCCCAAACCATGCAGGATCGCCGAGCCCATCCTATCACCCATCTGGGGCGCAGAGAAGTAGTAACGAATCATGCGTGAAGAGTGGATGTAGGATATAAGATCGGTGAGTCATCGGATCGTCTGATATAGTCAACGATGATTGTTTGTATCAAGTAAAAAAAACGGCACCTTTGAACCTCGACCCTTCCAGAAGTTTCTTTCAACCCTCGTTTCCGTTTCTCCGTCGATAGCAATTCTGAAGCCTTGATTCGTCGCTGTAATTTGGCGTCGCCACAGGTAACTATATCATAGCTTTCATGTATTTGACACTGATCTGCGCCGAGGACGACGGGTCTCACTCTTGGCAGGATATATGTTTACTGAAACACGATGCCATCGATATGAGCCTGTACCATCAGAAATCAGCCTTCTGGCATGTTGCAGGTTTATTGTCACCCGTGTGCAATTTCTCCCGATGGTGGCGTATAAGTATCCAACATCTATCAATCACGAATCGGGATGTATCTGGCAGTACAATACATGTGCATCACCATGATACCAAGTGCGCTTGTGTCGAATTCGCTCTATGCTTATCATCTCTTTGTTCATCGTTTTGATAAAATCATGATAGCCCAATTATTCGAGCGTACCAGGCGACGGACGAAGTGAGATATATTCGACCCATTCTGCTACGATTTCTTGTCCGAGTTCCGCAGAATGACACTTGTTCCATAAGAGTACTCGTAGGCTGTTACGCCTTAGGCTCAGCCAGCGATGCTGAAGAGTACGTAAATACTTGTTTCACCCATATCACAGTTCGACCTGTGTTAGACCGATGACTACATGATTTCATAGGGAACTTCTTGATTTGTGCCACCTTGCAGCAAAAACACGCATTTCAAACAAGTTGGCCGACATCACTAACGACTGAAACTTTCCTAGTGTCCAAGTACTAGTCCTGTGCGTAATACTGATTTGAAAATCAAAATCTATTTTGATTGACAGGTTCTTGATTAACTTTGCACCGTTTCACTCAATCGAGGGTCTTGAGGCGTGAGCAAAAATCCATCTCCAACAAGGGCTGAGCACTGAACGGTTAATATATCTTGCACGAACGCTGTCATTATACACCACTAAACTTCCCCACTTGCTCACACCCATCCCTCGAACATGACCTACGTCTCAAATGATCCCAGTTACTGGCCGTATATCAGTTTCATTATTGTTTTCAGCTATTTAACAGGTTTGTCGCATCAAGATGTTTGGATCCAACGTTGACTTGCAGTTTTGCAGTTGCTGCGGGCATCATGGTGGTATATGATTGGGGTGAGCAGGACAGTGTTCGAAAATCGCTCATATTCTCATGTTGTTTCCAGTCTTAACGCTCGGACAAGAGGTACGTCGATATTATCGCCGCCGCAGCCATCTCACTAAGAATGGTGTCGTAGATTGAACTCATATGGGTGAGTGACAGGAGTCCCGTATCAGAAGAAACCAAGAGCATGCAATGAATTTGCGACAGAAACAACGCTGGTCTCTCATGACCGTGCTGTATTTGATCGTTCGTACTCATGTTATGCTTTAGCGTGGTGGGCAACTTGTGCTGACTCCAAAATTTTCTAGACACGCTATATTGGAATACCATATTCTGTGTATGTGTCGAGATCAACAACTTTGCACTGTGCTAATAGCTCATCTCTGACAACTAGTGCCAATCTTCTGCGTATGTCTCATATGCGCTGTGTTCCATTTTTCTGACTGGCGAGACACAGAAATTATGCCATCGGTATCGCTGACAGATGCAGTAAGTATTCTGCAACCATCTCATTCCCATCCAATTAATACGCTCATATGTAGGGGTAAGTGAGATTCCAACCACTGAACTTGGCTCAACATAATGACTCAATAGGTGTAAGTCGGAGTCTTTGATACTAGTGCCAGGGCGCTCACCAATTGCGAGTTTCAGGCGATATCACGTACTACGTGATAAATGGCACAATTTTGGCCATGGATGCCATGTTGGGCGGTGAGTTACCGGGTGCAATACCTCTGATATTGACCTCACTGACACACGATGCAAGTGATCATGATTGCTCGTTTGTATGCCATGTATCAGGGATCTCAAAAGATGCTTATCTTCCTTGTTATTATCTTCCTGGCTGTAAACATCGCCTGCGGAGTAATTGGGGTAATAGGACTAAACGATAATGTTGGAGGCAAGCTTTCCCTTGTTGACTCGAAGAACACGGCTCATTTGGCAAACACCAGAGGAGTTTATACTCTCTGGCATGCATGCATGTTCTTCTGTGGCTGGGTACAACCAGCTTCTTCTTTCAATGAATTGGATTCTCAAAACTGTTTGGGAGGTCCTCGTACTGTGTCTTTCAGTCTGGGTTGCTGTGAAACACTTCCGTGAGCTGCGACGACTCGGCCCATCCACAGGATCGACCATCGGGGACTGTTTCAGAGTGCTGATACAATCCCACGTTCTTTATTTTGCAAGGTGAGCTTGTAATGTGAACGCGGTTATATTTTTCTGCTCAAGTTCTGCACAGGTTAGCTCTGTTAGTGTCTCTTTCCTCCAGCTTGCTTTGCTATTTCCAGAAATCTTGGTGCGCTGACCTGTCGCCAACATCTGCATGTCAACATTGCTCATCATTTCTGTAGAATTCGAGTTCTATTGGATTTTCGGTACTCGGAGGTACTGTTCAAATTTTGTCGGCTGCGCGGATGTTTGTGCTGGGACCACGCCTCATCCTGAGCGTTCGAGAATACCACGCCAGACTCGTGGCACGCTCGGACACAGAATTTGGCATGAATTCGATTGTTTTCCAGGAGCATGTACATGTGTCGACTAGTAGTACTGTGTAGGGACCGAGTTGTCTGCAGGGAGGCAAAATTTAGTGGAGGATCCATCGTGGTATTTATTTAACATATTGTGTTTCGAAGTATATTTAAAAAGTTCAGGCAAACCTATTTATATATTGTGGTATCACTACTGGAACGAAGCCGTGTCTGAACTAAGTGATAAGGGGAGATTATTCGGAACGACTAGTAACCAAACTGGTCTTTGGTGACCGATGTTAAAATACAACAATGAGGACCAGTGAAAGTGCCCTGACGTTTGTGCGTTTGTGGAGTTTCACTGTCTGAATATATAGATACTGCGAACCGTGAAGCCAGATGGCTGATAACTCATCGGTACTCCGATGCGATTTCCTCCATCCGATGGACTACGGAGAATGGAATGAATGAATCGCTTAGACTCATGATATGATTACGTCTTTTTGGCGAATGAGGATGACAAGGATATGGGGTCTGCTGAGTAGGGAGCGGAGAATCAGAAAATCGGAGGTTCAGGTCAGAATACCTCAAGCGCACCTATCAAACTACTCGACTGCGTATTATGTTGAAGGCCCTACTCCCATCAAAGTAAAGTACTGAACGAGATACAGATATGCATCCGTACCCCCATTGACATGGATCACAGTCCTAGGGCAAGCAAATGATCACTTGAAAGAAGTATCTGATAGAAGGTGGGAAACGGGGAAATTCGAAGATACTTTGCAGGAACGTTGAAGGGTAACGTGATGTCTCGCACGTGAGCTGTCGCAACGACCAATACGGGTGGGTGCCGGTGACCGGTGATATATTTATATATTGCACGCAGGATGAGAATAAAGTTCTGGAGAGCGGCTATTCCTGCAGGTACTATCGATAGAGACGCGAAGTGCATCGATGGCGGGATTAGGATACGTGTTCGATTATGGACAACCGGCGTGATGGTTAAAGCCCCGCACCAAATAGAACCACGATGAACCTAGAAGAAATGCCGGGCTAGATAAGGCATGTATGATGATACGAATCCTGGAAGAACGTACATTATAGGACGACGACACGAACGACAACGAAAGTATGTCATCGGGAATCAGATCGCCGATTTTGTTAGGATCCCAAGTCTTTCTTATTCATCTAGATTGAGGGAATTGATGAGTTAAAACCTTGTGAGAACCTACATGTCTCCGGTTCAAGGCGTGCCTAGCTAGGAGGCCTTAGAGTGGCTGACCTCCTCACTGATGGCCGTTCTCCACGAGGTCTACCTTCGATAACACTTATGAGTCGAGCCCTTTCTGCTAAATGAATGTAGGATCGCGGATATGAGCGGAACGGACCTAAGACTTTTGAAGGTCAATTTTACATAATCAACCTACAAACTTACACGGGTAGTTCATCCAAGTTTTCCGTCGACCAATGGCTACGAGAGATATTGAGCGATGACTAGAGCGATAACGACAATCTGAATGTTGAAGATACATTGATCGCAATCGCTCTGGAGTGCGTCCCACTTGATGACTCCCGAGCATGCCGCCCAAACCATGAAGGATCGCTCAGCCTCATTCCATCATCCATCTGGGCCGCAGAGACGTAGTGACGAATCATGCGTGAAGAGTGGAGATGTAAGATCGTCTGATATCCAGATTAGTTGAATGTTGCTGCTGGCATGAACCCACGCATCACTGAAATAGAGTCAACGATGACGACCTAAGAACTGACCATTTAGTGAGTGATTTGGAAGACCGGATGGCCGATGACACCATGACGTTGAAGAAGCACTCAAGGTAGTCACCTGGACGAAGTACTTAGATAGCTGGATAGCTATGTCGAGGACGGGGCACACAAGGCTGGGTCCCGGACGAAAGCCAAGGGACAAGAAGCGGGCTTGAGTCGGGGGGATGAGCTCGTTAAATAAAGGGACGAGATCGCTACGAGATCGGAAATATCGTAAAGTGCCATGAAGATTCCGGCGATATGGCCGATGTGTGACGAATCGAGAAATTCCCGAACGTACGACGAGCGGGAATCTTTATCGGGAATCGGATCGCCGATTTTGTCTGGTAAAAACAAGTTTTTTTTTATTTGAATTTATCTAGATTGAGCGAATTCTCAGCGAACGACATTGTTCATTTTGTGCACACTACGTACTCACATCCGTGCTCATCGTGCTAACCATCGAGCTCATCGTCGGGCTCGTTGGCTGTTGGAACGTGTTTTTGGTGAGGCTAGATCCGAGATAGTCCACGTGTTTTGTATTGATTCTCCGCTTTTGTTAGTAAAAACGCAGGGAACGCCCTTCACCCCAGCTGCCTCCTCGTCTTCTCGTTCAAAGTTTCAATTGTCAACGACGTTTGTACGGCTGGCAACGGTTTTATATTTTGTTTTTTTTTCAGGTCAAATATTAGATCGGGTATCTGGTCTCAGATCGGAGATCTATGGCCTCGCCAGCTCGTCGTGCAAGACCTCAAGTAACGGCAGAAGTTCAAGTCAGACTACCACCAATAAAATCATTACAACTAGCACACACAACAACAGAACAAGATACCGTATACCCAACCCCACTAAGCGCTGCGTGGCCACCAAATCAGCAATTCGCTCGTACAACTCCCCTAGTACCAACAACACTAGATCCAACAGCCTATCCAACTCCAATCTCTGCACGTCCTCACAGAACTTCATATCAGCAATTTCAAAACTCTTCCTTCCACTACGTACCACCAACAACAGCAGAAAGTACAACAAGCACGACAAGTTCAACCAGAAATTTCATAGACGACAAGACTCTCCCATATGCTCACGACAGAACAACATCCTACCCCCGTTATCCACACCCACCACGTGACCCACAACAACCAGACGATCGAAGCGTGTACACTCCAGCAGAAGCACGCGCCACCTATAGCCCATATACACAAGACGCACGTCCTTATCCACAGGACCCGCGCTACACCCAAGACCATCCACGCCCACCCTATACCACAACTCCCGACCCTAGATACGACGCACGTGCAACCTACCCAGCACAAGATACGAGGACATACCCAGACCCCCGCTATCCGGATCCCCAGAGGGCCTATCCAGCTGATCAACGGGGCTATCAGACAAGCCCCGAAATCGAGAGGGCCTATCAGGATCCGCGCTATCCCCCTCAAGATGGCCGTCCAACCTATGACGCGCATGGCCGTCCCTATCCTCAAGAATCAAGGGCCTATCCACCTCCGCCGCAGCCAGGTCCACCGCAGCCCCAAACGCAGGACACGCGATATACCCCTACCCAAGAGACCCGAAATACATACCCTCCACCCACGCCTTCCTATCCCCCAGCGCAAGATACCAGACCGTATGCACCGCCTCCCCCTGTGGAACGTACTTATTCGCAGACGGAGGTGAGAGGGTATCCGGGGGACCGGCAGCAGCAACAATTGGGTTATTCGCATGATGCACAACAAGCAAGGGTAGATCAACGTTCGTCGGTGCTAGAGTCACAGCCACAATCCCAACCACCTCACTCTCATTCACAACCTCAACCTTCACGCGAGCACCGCGGAACGACTTCCAACGATCGTAATTTAGGTGTGGTCGAGCCTCGTGCGGTGGAAGTCAGACCTACTTTATTACAGAGGCAGTCGGTGAGCGATGCGAGACCTGTGGCGGTGGAGACTAGGAATGGGTTGGAGACGCAAGTGAGGGGTGTGGGCATGGAGACGCAGCCGAGGAGTGTGGGTATGGAGACACAGAGGCCACCGGCGTTCGAGTCACAGAGACCACCAGCATTCGAGTCGCAGGTCAGAGGAGCAGGGGTGGAGACGCAGACACAGACGCAAAGCAGGCAGGCAGTGTTTGAGCCTCAGCCGAGGCAGACGAATTTAGAGACGCAGACACGACCACCAGTATTCGAGACGCAGGCGAGACCTGCGGCTTTCGAGTCTCAGCCAAGACCGACGTTTGAGCCTCAGAGGCAGACCATGATCGAGTCACAACCAAGATCGACGTTTGAATCTCAATCAAGATCTACAGTTCTCGAGTCGCAAGTGAGACCTACGCCATTCGAGCCTCAGCCGAGATCTACGGTGCTTGAATCACAGCCAAGACCGCCGCCTATGATGCTGGAAGGTCCAGCAAGATCTACGGGCTTTATTTCGCAGTCACAGTCCCAGTCTCAAGGATCTCAAAGGGTTGCAGGAGGTGATAGGATGAGCAAGGACGATGTCATTCGAGAGGTAAGTCTTTCTTTCTCTTGTTTTGTTTATCTTGCGTTTGATTGTGAGGGATGAGTATGGACGCGATGCTGACGTTGGTTCTCTAGATCGTTCAGCATTGTACGGCGTTATATAAATTTGCAGATCATTATTGTGAGTTTCCCGTCTTGTCTCCTTTAATTCTTTTGTACCCTCCCCCACTCCAATCCCAACACTAACCCCCTCCGCAGCCACCCTCCAATCCTCCAACCCACATCTCCAACCGCCCGCGGAAGAACTCGCAGAAATGACAGCCCGTGCAGGAGAAGTTGTCCGCCTTCTCGAAGCACTCCGAAACGACATACCCATCTTCCCATCCTCCCTCCTCTCCGCATCTGCATTCACTTCCCCACCCGGACCCCACGCACTAGTCTCAGTGCACCCCCACGCTTTAGAAGCAGCCGTCAAAGGACACATAAACTCGAGCTCCAGTCTAGGAATGGGCATAATGGACATTGATGCGCCCGATCGGGCGCCGAAGCGGCCTTGGGAGGATGTAGAAGGTATGCTACCTCCTGGATCTGGGCCTGGTATCGCCCCGTCTTCATCGGCAGGGCATGTTCCTGTTCCTCTCGCGTCTCCATCGGGGTTAGGAACTGCGCAGATTCCTGGAACGGCTACGGGTTTGGGTGGGGCACAGGATCAAGACCGATCGATGGCTGAAGCGGATATGGAACTCATAAGGACCAAGAGGGCGCTGACGACTATGGCTGCGGCTGCTGCGTTGGGTGGGAATGGGGGTGGAGGGAGTGGAGGGAAGAATAAGTATCGGAAGCGAAGTGTGAGTCGTTTCATATTTTTTACTCGGACAGTATTTGGTGTTGACTGTGGTACGGTGGATAGCGCGCGACACCTCCTGGAAAATGCCATTCCTGCAATATTCGGGAGACGCCAGAGTGGAGACGGGGACCGGATGGTGCAAGGACGTTGTGTAATGCTTGTGGGTTGCGTATGTGACTTTTTCTTCTGTGGGATTGGTTGTTGATGGCTCTCTTTCGATGTGTTTTTTTGGTCATGTGTATTCTAACCCGCCTTGGACCCACTTCAACAACCTATCCACGCTCGCAGACTACGCGAAGCTCGTGCGTAAGCGCGAGAAAGCCCTTGCAAACGGGGAGACGCCATCAATCCAGCGCATCGATATGGAGATGCTTCGTGCAAGTGCGCGAGCTGCTGATGCCGACAAGGGTGCACGCGCTGCATTAGGAGGCGGATCTGCGGGTGGAGCCGTCATGAATTCAGTTAGTGGAAACGGACATGGCAGTGGCAGCGGAAGTGGGGGTGGGAATAGTAACGGCGGAGGAGACGACAAGATGAATTTAGGGATCCATCAAGGCTCGTTCCAGATCAACACGGACGCCGGCGATGCGATGCAGGATCAAGATCCTAATATGAATTCGCAATCGAGCGCAGGGGGGACGTATACGCGTCCTCCACGCCCTGCGCACTCGAAGCGTCCGTCATCGACTCGGGTGATGCAGTCCCCTGGGGTTATGGGCGGGCAACATCCGTCTGCGGGCGTTTCGCATCATCCGTCTGGGCAGACGCCGTCCATGTCTCATCATACGACACCATCTGTGCAGCACCACCAAGCGCCATCTACGCACCACCAAACCCCGTCTGCTCACCATCAGACGCCATCTGCGCACCATCAGACGCCGTCTGCGCACCACCAAACGCCGTCTGTGCAACACCATCAAACGCCATCGATATCCCATCACACGACCCCTTCTGTGACTCATCAAAGTGGCAATTCGTCATCGGGATCTACATCGCGTCACCCACCTGCTGCGTCACATACGCCTGCAGCACCGCCTGCCTCTCAACAGAATCAAGGGCATCATCAGCCCACGGTGCAAGGACATCATCAATCTGGGTCGGCGCAGGGACACCATCAATCTACGACGCAGGGACATCACCAATCTACGGCGCAAGGGCATCATCAATCTGGGTCGGCGCAAGGACATCATCAATCTACGTCCGCGCAAGGACACCACCAAGCGTCTGTGCACCACCCTCCGTCTCGACTCGTACCGCCGCCTACGCCGCCTTGGTACCTGCCCGCTGCTAATCAGTCACATTCGATGCTGAGGCAGTGATGTTTGGAGAGTTGATAATTTTAGGACTATCGTTACCCACAATAAGGAAGGGGTACGATGATAATGCATGGTTGGCTGAGAAGCTATACCTATTCGTGCTGGTTATGATGATATCACATTTTGGGTTATACCCATTGATGGTGATCTCACGAGGTTTGTACTGATCACATCGATTTTTCAATTTCCTTTGCATATCTCACCAAGTTGTTTTCCGTGTTGTTCTTTGTATTACGCATCGCACTGTGCATCTCTGACTTCTTTCAAGACTTTGCTTCGTTAATGTTCCAAATGCGCTCTTGTAATTCATCTTATCTTTTGCATCTTCCGTCACCCCTGCACCACCTGTTTTGTTCTATATGTATATCACATATAATGATTTGGTTCAGTAATGAACTTGTAATTTTTTTCTTGGCTGTTGCCCAGATACGATGATTTTCTTTCTGATGATGATAGTTTTTGTTTTGAATCGTAGTGCATAGTGTACGTATATATATCAAAGCAGTGTTCCTACTTACGAAGTCGAGATCTAAGAAGACTTGGAAGCACTCGAGAATGAGATGGATCTAGATTGATCGGGGTGGAAGCTGAAGTAGAGAACATAAATCTCGATCGATTGAAGGGCGTCAACATGTCATTCTCGAAAACGTGGCATCTAATCGATCTTGGAGATCCTTATCGTTCTTTATCAGATCTTGTCTGAATTTCGTGTGGCTGCTTGTTTGATCTTGAGCGTCACATCTGTGCGTGGCACTGCGGTGTTCGCTATCGAGACAGGAATCTGGACTGGCTCAGGTTGGAGAACTTGCCAGCTGAAAAGTGATCTTGTTCATATGGCAGCTCTTGGTGGCTTCGATTCAGATATGGTCGGATGGTTTCTAAGGAGTCTGGACCTCGATGTTAAGCGCTAGGCGGCGGCCTCATCTTTTTAAAAGAAGTCATACAGAAATATTCCCACGCATGTTCCCTCTCTAGGTGGCGGCACTTGGTACAAATCATGTTCAACTTGAACGCAATCGAATCCTCGTTCATCGCCATCATCGATGTCATCATCATGCATCAACGAGTGTCCATCTGCATAAACTGGCCCTGGATCTAGTGCTGCATTCGGACTACTCGGGAATGTGGTGTGTATCTCGTGTCTGTTGTGTATCGCTTTTCTGATGTTAGTTTTCAGATTCAGTGTCTGGCGGTGGCATGCCTCGTTGTACCTTGTCAAGTCCAATGTAACCTCTGTACCTTGTAGTTTACGACAAGTTCTCCCTAACATCTTCGCAGTCCCATGCATGTACTAATGTCAACTTCTACACTTACCTATGCAGCGTCAATGCATTGTGAATGACACGTCACGACCGCGTCATGAAGCCTCTTTCATATCATGTCAAATCTCAGATCTCAGATCTCAGATCTCAGCAGTCCAACTGCCACACCTACGCATTGTCAGTGTCGTGTCACTCCTGCCACATGCCGCATCAAACCTTACCCTACGCGTCAGTACTTCAACTGTCCGTCACAGCACAACCACAGAATCACTACTCAAGCTGCTCTGTTCAACAGGCGATGCCCTTTATTCAACGATAACTCTGATACACATTTTCACAGTTTGCAGACGAATCGTCGCTCCCTCGCTACAGGCTAGAGAAATTGCACCCATGAAATGTTGCCCTTCGCTGCCGGCTGAAGAATATGTGCCCATTAAACGTCGACATACTTCACAGAGGGTTCGGAGAGGGAGGCAAAAGAAAATAATCATTGGCCGATGTCAATGTAGCTAGTAGGTATGTGTCCCTACGATGAATAAAATACCAAAGGAGCGGTCATGAACGTTTGAACCCGTGCAACTTCATCCGAGACTGGGAGCTCGTCAAATTTCAAATGTAGAATATATTCTGGCGCGCGAGTGCTTCAGTGGCACGTCACATGCACGTCACGCCGGGTTACAACCAAAACAGATAGTACGCCCCTGACCGGGACCCCTCTCAGCTCTCAGAGAACTCTGACTCGGACCACAAGTACCCTTAGGCTCGTACACATCATACGTCGCAACACGTCGCGCCCTGTTAGCTTCAGCTGGGTATAGGTAACCGTGCATTCATTCCCATATTTCAATCATGTTGACGATGACTTCGAGCTCACAGTTGAAGCTTGAAGCACGCCCTATCAGTTCTGTCACTAGGAGTACGAAGTATCTTCGCCAGAAGCTGACCGAAAAGAAGGTCGCCATAATGAACCTGCACGAGGAGCTTGTATTCGATCTGTGCCGCTTGCCAACTGAAGTCCTATGTCATATTTTTATCCACTGTCTTCCCCAAACCGACTACATGTTGCCCAACTCAAAATCACCTCCTATGTTGTTAACCAGAATATGCCGACGCTGGAGAGAGGTTGCGGCAGGCATGTCCTCTTTGTGGTGCAGACTGACCATGAATATCGACTATTGGAACTGGCGACAGGCAGTCTTCTGCTATGACTCGTGGCTCAAGCGCACACAAGGACGCCCCCTCTCCTTAGAAATCACGCGCATCAAAAATGACACCACCGACCTGCGCACCCTTTTGCAACCTTACATCTCTCAGATCTTCTCTCTCAAAGTCGCGTTTGACAGCCTGAGGGCTGTCGCACCCGAAATCTTGCTAAATGACCTCCCGGGACTTCAGGAGCTTCAAGTCGACATATATTGCGGTTCTAGGGATCATGATACACTATCACCTATTTTGACAGCCATCTCGCGACTCTTCACTCTGCGCAGTCTGAATTTTAACGCGCTGGATGGCCACGGCATTAAGTGCCTATCTCACCTCAAATTGACAAATATCAACCCCTTTAAAAGCTCCCCAGCCAACATCATAAACTTACTCCAAAATTTTCCCACCCTATCCTCGTTAAACATCCGGGTGCTCATCGACGACTGCCTGCCCTGCGAACCGTTTACCCACTCCACCATTCAATTACTCTCCATCGATATCATTATACGCGGTCTCACTCATTCAGCACTAACACTGGGTCGCTTGTTCGATGCACTCACGCTTCCTAATTTGCACGTGCTTCGTGTCGAAGGTGGATCCTGGCCTTGTGTTGAAGATTTAATTTCGCATTATAGGCATCTCGTCAGGTAGATAAACATCTGCCAGATGTTGAGCTGCGCCTCCATGTTTGTCATGCCCCCGCGAGTGTTGTTTTTCTTTGTTCGAGTCTTGAAGTTCCCAATATCTGGTGTGTGAACACCATTGACCTTTTTGTGGACTTTCGCAACGAGATGTTTGATGGGCTTTCGAGTTGTTGACCGCTTGGATTTTGACGTTGTGCAAAGTGGAAAAGCGCTACACTAGTGGTCAGTATCACCCTAAATCACAATATTGTACGGTAAATTGTTCAAACGAGGTGCGCGTTATGCGTGTTTGAAAGTCCGACTCATGTCGCGACTTGACCAGTCGAAATCCATCCCAAATACACCAAAGATGATCTCATTTTCGAAACGCGGATTTCTTCTTGCACCTATGACCACCTATGACGACCTTCCAGACGGGATAAAGTGACTTTAGCGCCAGATTTGATCCTGTCGATTGGGGAAATCTCAACGCATCTGGCCAGACTTATGCACAACCAAGTCGATGCATCCATGCGCATCCCACCATCTGTGCTCAAGTCACACAACAAAAAGGAGGATGCTTGTACAACGATCACTGGAAAGCTTTATGATATGACACCCTACCTCCACATCACCCGGGTGGCGAGAAGGAGCTCATCAGAGCATTGGGCGGAGATGGAACCAAGTTGCTTTGTGAGTACTCATATCTTTGTATGAGCTGCATCATTGAGCGGGACAATCTAGCCCTGACACACGCGTGGGTGGACGCGGACTTCATGCACATGCTTGATGCATGCCTGGTCGGATTCCTAGTCTCAGAACCAAGCTCTTAATCGTTTGGACATGACATTGGATATAATTGTTTAGCCTAGAACTGCATACTCCTATCGATATTTATACCCGATCACTTGCTGTGCTACAACGGGCGCCGCATAGGTGCTGTGGTGTACTTGACGCTCAAACCGGACCGCCACGAAGTGGACATTTGAGGTGTGGCTGCTTGTACGTCCTTCTTTTGCTAAATTTAATACAAAGCCCTAACAGGTGACTGCAAGAGGTATCGTTATCGTGATATTAAGTGTTGCAACTTACTACAAGACCAAGGAAATCTACTATTGCCTTGATCATCGCGGTGGACATACAGCCGAAGGCCCCTCTAGAACCGGGTCGTCCCAAGAATGCAGAAAGGCACCGATCGTCATAATGTGGCTCAAAATACCTACTTTGATTGCATCATATCCAAAATGGCAAGTGAGTGATGTGGTTGCGCAATAAGGCCTTCGACTGGCACCATATTCCGCATTGAGTTTCCGGGAATGGTCGCCTGATCTCTTTGCTCTAGTATAAAGTGGGAGAATGCATAATCCCACGCATCTTCCCTCCTCCAGGTGACATGCATTGACATTTCGACGCGGCACTTGGTACAAATCATGTTCAATTTGAACGAATTCAAAACACTAGTTGCAACATTGAATCCTCATTAACATTAATCATCGATGCATCGATCATCGACGAGTGTCCATCTGTATACACTGGCCCTGGATCTAGTGCTGCATTCACTTTTCACCATATCTACAGTGCTTGTCCTGTGTTGGGACTACTCGAGAATGTAGTGTGTATCTTGTGTCTGTTTTGTATTCCTCCTCTGATGTTAGTTTTCAGATGCGGCGTCTCGCGGTGTCATGCATTCATGCCTCGGTTCCACCATGCGTGTAACATGTGTACTTTGTACTATCATGTTCACGACAAACTAATGTCAACTTCTACACTCCTATGCCGCGTCAAGCCTCTTTCATGCCATGTCAAATCTCAGATCTCAGCACTCCAACCGCCACACCTATGCCTTGTCAGTGTCGTGTCACTCCCACATGCCGCATCAAACCTTACCTTACGCGTCAGTACTTCAACTGTCCGTCACAGCACAACCGCAGAATCACTGCTCAAGGGAAATATTATCTGCTCTGTTCAATAAGTAGGTTTTTTGTGTGATTGACATTGCGCCCCGATAACTCTGACACCACATCTTCGGATTTTGAAGACGAGTTATCTAAAGTTGTCACTCCTTCGCTGCCGACTGAAGAATATGTGCCCGTTAAATGTCGTCATGCTTCGCAGAGGGTCCAGAGAGGATGGCAAAAGAACATGATCATTGGCCTATGCCAGTGTAGCTAATGGTATGTGTTTCTATGTGGATATAATGACGAAGGAACGGTCATGAACCTGTGCAACATCATCTGGGTACGATTGGCGGGAAGTGAATGGATGCATCTGAAGAATTTGAAATGCATCCATCCACTTCCTTCCATTCGTAATCTGGGAGTCAAATATAGAACACACTTCAGCGGCACGTCATATGCACGCCGCGTCACGACCGCCGTCAAAAGTTGAAATAGCTACGCTCCCTCCGATTTCACAGACTCTGACCAACGAGTACCCTTGGCGTCATGCACAAAGTTCTTTCATCCACCGTGCTTGTATTCAGTGCAGGGCTTTATCGATATATCGATCACGCGGGTTGTTCAAAATCGAACACAGTAGTTTGATAGGTACGCTTGAGGCTCTCCGACATTTCCTGATCCTCCACTCCACACTCAGCAGACCCCATATTCTTGTCATGTTCATTCGCAAGAAAGACGTGCAATAAAACCATGAGTTTAGGCAATCCATTCCTTTCATTCTCCTTGGCCCATCGGATGGAGGAAATCCCATCTGAGCACTAATGACTTACCACCCATCTGACTTCACGATTCGCAGTATCTACATGTCCAGACAGTGAAACACCAACGCGCAGAATCAGCTGTGAAGGCATATTTATGATTCGCGTTGTAAACTTGTATTTTAACATCAGTCCCGGAGTTTGGTTGGTAGTCGTTCCGCATAGTTTCACCTTACCACTTGGTTGACGCGCGGGTGCTTCGTTCCAGTAGTGATACAACAAGAAATAGCTTTGCCTAGACTTTTTCAAATATACTTCGAAACCCTATATGTTAAATAAATACTATGATGGATCCTCGATCAAATCTCTCCTCCCTGCGAACCACTCGGCAAGCATTTCCCCACACAGTACTGCTAGTTGATACATGCACATGCTCCTGGAAAACAATCGAATTCATGCTAGCTTCTGCGTCAGAGGATTCCACGAGTTTGGCGTTGTATTCTCGAACGCCCAGGATGAGACGTGGTCCCAGCACAAACATCTGCACGATCGATAAAATTTCAAGAGCACCTCCGAGTATCTGAGCTCCAGTAGAACTCGAATTCTATAGAAATGATGAGCAGTGGTTACACACAGATGTTAGCAACAGGTCAGCGCACCGAGATTTCTGGAGAGAGATAAACAAGTTGGAGGCAAGAGACACCAACAAAGCTAACATGTGCGGAACTTGAGCAGAAAACTTTAACCGAGTTCACATTACAAGCTCACCTTGCAAAATAAAGAACGTGAGATTGTATCAGCATTCTGAAACAGTCCCCGATGGTCGATTCTGTGGATGGGCTGAGTCGTCGCAGGTCACGGAAGTGTTTCACAACAACCCAAACTGAAAGACACAATGCGAGGACCTCCCAAATAGTGCTGAGCACCCAAGTCATCGAAAACAGAAGCTGCACGTCCAAATCATTTACATAATAGCACGTATACGTGCCAGAGAGTATGAACTCCTCTGGTGCCCATCCAATGAGCCGTGTTCTTTCAGTCAACAAGTAAAGCTTACCTGATACAGTATTGTTGAGTCCTATTACTGCGATTACTCCGCAGGTGATGTTTACAGCCAGGAAGGTAATAACAAGGAACATAAGCATCTGTCTGGATCCCTGATACATGGCATACAACCGAGCAATCATGATCACTTGCATCGTGTGTCAGTCAAGTCCATATCACAGAGGTATTGCACCTGAGTCACTTACCGCCCAACATGGCAGTCAAGGCCACATTTGTGACATCTGATACATAGTACGCGATAGTGCCTAAAACTCCCAATTAGTGAACGCACTCGCATTATTATCAAAGTCTCCGACTTACACCTATCGAGTCATTATGTTGAGTCAAGTTCAATGGTTGGATTCTCACTCACCCCTACATATGAGCGTAATGACTGGATGGGAATGAGATGGTTGCAGAATACTTACTGCATCTGTCAGCGATACCGATGGCATACTTCCTGTATCCCGCCGGTCAGAAAATAAAACACAGCGCATATGAGACATACGCAGAACACTGGTACTAGTTGTCAGAGATGAGCCATTAGCACAGTGCAAAGCTGTTGATCTTGACACATACACAGAATACGGTATTCCAATGTAGCGTATCTGGAACATTTTGGAGTCAGCACAAGTTGCCCACCACGTTAAAGCACAACATGAGGTACGCACAGTCAAATATAGCACGGTCATGAGAGACCATCGTTGTCTCTGTCGCGAATTCATTGCATTCTCCTGTTTTCTTTTGATACGGGACCCTTGTCACTCACCCAGATGAGTTCAATCTATTACACCATTCTTAGTGAGATAGCTGCTGCGGCCATAGCATCAACGTACCTCTTGTCCGAGTGTTAAGACTGGAAATATCATGAGAATATCAGCGATTTTCGAACAATGGCCTGCTCACCCCAATCATATACCACTACAACGCCAGCAGCAACTGCAAAACCACAAAGTCAACGTTGGATCTAGATATTTTATTGCGACAAACCCATCCAATAATCTAAAAAGATGTCCACACTTATATACGGCCACCAACTTGGATCATTTGAGACGTAGGTCATGTTCAAGGGATGGGTGTGAGCGAGTGGGAAGGTTAGTGGTGTATACCGACAGCGTTCGTGCAAGATATACCGCCGTTCAGCTCCCGTATCACCAAAATCAGCATGATGGTGACGGATATTTGATCGCGCCTCAAGATCTTTTGTTGGGTAGAACAGCCAGAGTGCGAAATGAAGCAAAAACCACGTGGAAATCCCTTGATCGAATCTGGATTTCGGAACCAGTCACTGCGGAAACGAGTCATCGATGATGAAGACGACTTATTTCCGATGTGATTTTTGAGGTGTTTTTGCTGCAAGCCTGAACGTAAATGAAGGAATTCCTTATGAATCATGTAGTCAACGATCTAACACAGGTCAAAGCATGATGTGATCGAAACAAGTATGAGCGCTCTCTTCGGCTTCACTGGCCAAGCCGAGGAAGCCCCCCGAATCTCGATACCCAAAATAGAAAACCACGGACATCGTTCGGACACCAGGAAAGTTCCAGTCGTTGGTGATGTTGGCAACTTATTTCTAACGCCATTGTTGATGACATTGTTCCGTATGAAACCAGGTAACCACTAATCTAACACAGGTTTGAACACGATGGGATCGCAACTTCCAATATGGCAGTCTGAACTAAAAAAAATTGCTACTGGTGTTAGAGACGGCTCATCTAGGGAGTTTGGTTTTGGCTAGCTGTGCGTTGTTTACTCTTCTCCACTGCTCTCGATGACATATGCTAGGCTAACCATCGATACAGCAGCGCTCTTAATCACCGATCAGCATCTAGACTTGACTTGACTCCGACCCCACCCGAGAATGATGAACCCATCTATCAATTAAACCACATATTCCAAAGCTCAAGGCAAGCATTTCTACGAGCTTTCATCTGTGATACGTTCTGAGTCTCTGCAACCCACTTATTTTCCCCTCGCAGTCCGTTTATATGGACAGCCCAGATGCACGATAGGGAAGTGGTGATCGCCATGAAGAACCATTAGTTTATCAGCCATCTGGTCTCCCGCGAAACTTTGTTTTCAAAAAAAGAATATCCCCTTTGTGCGCCATTTGCCCGACCCCACCGACTGATCCAGATGGCTACCAGCTGTCTGAGCTTAGCATGCTACTTGGGGTTCTAGTGATCAATGACGATGATGTGGACAATTGGGTCCGTGTCATAATCTGGTTCGATGCTTCACGCTGACAGACATGATACTTCCTCTATGGGTATCAACGGACACAAGGATTCGAATAAATACCCGATGCACGATCCTACGAGCACCGTCACTTCCTTTTCTTCATTCTTTATACTCAGACAAACAACAATGAGGAAATTCGTCATTCTCAGGCCATCAGCTGTTTGAGGTCAAACATGCCACTTTGACATTCCTGGTTCACCGAACTTTCACACCACGTCCCACATGCCTAGTGCACCCATGAAATGTTGCCCTTTGCTGCCGGCTGAAGAATATGCGCCCATCAAACGTTGACAAGCTTCGCAGAGGATTCAGAGAGGGAGGCAAAAGAAAATAAACATTGGCCAATGTCAGTGTAGCTAGTGGTATAATTTCGAATAAAATGAACCCGTGCAAATTCATTTGAGACTGGGAGTCAAATGTAGAATATATTTTGGCGCGCGAGTGCTTCAGTGGCACGCCACATGCACGTCACGCCGCGTCACGACCAACCAGTACGTCCCTCTGAGCTCTCTGAGCACTCTGACTCAGACAAACAAGTACCCTTAGGCTCGTGCACATCATACGTTGCAACACATCACGACCTGTCAGCTTCAGCTGGGTATAGGTAACTGTGTATTCATTCCCATATGATGAATCATGTTGACGATGGCCAGATTTCCATTGAACACCGATCAGTTTCACTTCGAGCTCACAGTTGAAGCACGCCCTATCAGACCCGTCACTAGGAGTACGAAGTATCTTCGCCAGAAGCTGACCGAAAAGAAGGTCGCCATGATGAACCTGCACGAAGAGCCTGTATTCGATCTGTGCCGCTTGCCAACTGAAGTCCTATGTCATATTTTTATCCACTGTCTTCCCCAAACCGACTACATGTTACCCAACTCAAAATCACCTCCTATGTTACTCACCAGAATATGCCGACGCTGGAGAGAGGTTGCGGTGGACATGCCCTCCTTGTGGTGCAGACTGTCCATGAATATCGACCATGCTGATAGTAGGAACTGGCGACAGGCAGTCTTCGGCTATGACTTGTGGCTCAAGCGTGCACAAGGACGCCCCCTCTCCTTAGAAATGATGTGCATCGAAAATGACACCACCGACCTACGAAACCTTTTGCAAGCTTACATCTCTCAGATCCTCTCTCTCAAAGTCACGTTTGACAGGGCTATCGCACCCGAAACATTGCTAAATGACCTCTCGGCACTTCAGGAGCTTCAAGTCGTCATACATTGCGATTTTCAAATTCGTCATACATTATCATCTATTTTGACAGCCATCTCGCGACTCTTCACTCTGCGCAGTCTGAATTTCGAAAGGTTGGATTGCCACAGCATTAAGCGCATATCTCACCTCAACTTGACAAATATCGACCTCTTTACAAGCTCCCCAGCCAACATCATAAACTTTCTCCAAAATTTTCCCACCCTCTCTTCGTTAAAAATCCAGATGCTCGTCGACGGCGGACTGCCCTGCGACCCGTTCACCCACTCCACCCTTCAAACACTCTCCATCCAAGTCATCGTACGCGTTCTCTTTCGTCCAGCACCAACATTGGTTCGCTTGTTTAATGCACTCACGCTTCCCAATTTGCGCGTACTTCGTGTCGAAGGTGGATCCTGGCCTTGTGTTGAAGATTTGATTTCGCATTATAGGCATGTCGTCAGGTAGATAAACACCCGCCAGATGTCGAGCTGTGCCTCCGTGTTCGTCATGCCGGTATGCCAACGCGAGTGTTGTTTTCTTTGTTCGAGTCCAAGTCCCTGATATCTTGTGTGTGAACTTCTTGTGGACTTTCGCAACGAGGTGTTTGATGGGCTTTTGAGTTGTTGACCGCATGGATTTTGACATTGTGCAAAGTGGAAAAGAGCTACATTGGCAGTAATACCCTAAATCACAATATTGTACAACTGTTCCAATGAGGTGCGCGTTATGCGTGTTTGAAAGTCCGACTCATGTTGCTTGACCAGTCGAAATCGAAACCACCAAAGATGAAACGCGAAATCGACGTCCAAATCGGCCTCCAATTCAACCCTAAATTTGCACTTTCCTACTAAGTAGTGCAGTATTTTCACGATGCCCATCCTATTGTTGGATTAGGTACATAGAGAAGAGAGCTTCCACTGGTTTTTCAAGTTACCTTCAAGAATTGCTTGCTTCATGTCTTATCTGCGTGGTTGGTTCTCGCTTGAACCTCGAGCTCTGCGACCAAGGTTAAGCCCAACATCTCCTACTCAAACCAGTCCCAGAAATCAATCAATAAGATGAGGACAATGGGGTCGGACACGGCAGGTGAAGACGACGCACCGCTCTCTTTCCCAGCGATCAAAAGTGCCCAACGTGCTGCCACTTCGCTTTCTTCATCTTCAGACTCATCCAGGGGATTCAACACACCAAACATACTCACCAGCTCTGGATTGATCCCCCTGCCGCCTGCGCCCGGCCTTGCTACACGCCGACCAGGTGTTCCGCCTCCACAGAGTTCGTCATTTCTTCTTGCACCTATGACCACAACACCTACGACGACCTCCCAGACAGGATAAAGTGGCTTTAGCGCCTGTATTTGGTCCTGTCGATTGGGGAAATCTCAACGCATCTGGCCAGACTTACGCACAAGCAAGTCAATGCATCGATGCGCGTCCCACCATCTGTGCTCAAGTCGCACAGCAAGAAGGAGGATGCTTGGAGAGCGATCAATAGAAAGGTTTATAATATCACACCCTACCTCCGCATCACCCGGGTGGTGAGAAGGAGCTCTTCAGAGCATCGGGCGGAGATGGAACCAAGTTGCTTTGTGAGTATTCACATCTTCGTATGGGCTGCATCATTGAGCGGAATAATCTAGCCCTGACACACGAGTGGGTGGACGCGGACTTCATGCACATGCTTGATGCATGTCTGGTCGGATTCCTAGTCTCAGAACCAAGCTCATAATTTTTTGGACATGATGTTGGACATAATTGTTTGAACTAGAACTGTATGCTCCTATACCCGATCACTTGCTGTGCTGCAACGGGCGCCGCATAGGTGCTGTGGTGTACTTGGCGCTCAAACCGGACCGCCACGAAATGGAAATCTGAGGTGTGGCTGCTTGTACGTCCTTCTTTTGCTAAATTTAATACAAAGCCCTAACAGGTGACTGCCAGAGTAATCCTTATCGTAATATTAAGTGTCTCAACTCACTACAAGACTACGGAAATCTACCATTGCTTTGATCATCGCGATGGATGCGTTGCCATACAGCTGAAGGCCCTTCTAGAACCGGGTCGTCCGTCGAAGAATGCAGAGAGGCACCGATCGTCATAATGTGGCTCAAAATACCTACTTTGATTGTATCATATCCAAAATGGCAAGTGAGTGATGTGGTTGCGCAATAAGGCCTTCGACTGGCACCACATTCCGCATTAAGTTTCCGGGAATGGTCGCCTGATCTCTTTGCTCTAGTATAAAGTAGGAGAAATGCACGATGCAGAAGCTAACACCACATTCTTCCCTTCTAAATCATTACAGCATGGCACCGGTAGCTATCAGCGAGGAAAGCGGCAATGCAACTATCGGCAGCGTTGCAGAGTTGAAGAAAGCTCAAGCCAATAAGCCAACAAAAGACACTCAGTTATTCAATCCTTCATTCTCGCCCACTGTGGAGACCGAGAACGACGACTACCAATATGCCAAGTACAAGGTGAGCGACTTTGGATTTCAATCTCGCAGGCAAAGACTGATGCTTCACCAAGCCCCAATTCCCTGTTGTGGAGTGGGAACCGCTCACAGAAATCGAGGTCACCGACCGCGGCCACTTTGCAGACCCAAGCAAGACAGCTCTCTTCAGTGCTGCACAGAAAGTGAAACACCTCACACCCGCCATTGGCACAGAACTCGTTGGTATTGACCTCCGCCAGCTAACGAATCAGCAAAAGGACGAACTGTAAGTACCGTATCCTCAACTGCATCTATATACTAATGAGTTTATCATGCCAGTGCCCTTCTTGTTGCGGAGAGAGGCGTTGTTTGTGAGTGAACTTGAATATGTCACAAATATGTCTCCTGTTTGGATAACTAACACATTCCTGCGTAGTCTTCCGAGACCAGGAGCTCAGTATCCACGAGCAGCTCGACGTTGGTAGATACTTTGGACCCCTTCACAAGCATGCATCGACCCCCATCCCTCGAGAACCAGGACTTGAGGAGGTCCATGGTAAGTCGGATTGTTCAAAAAAACTGCGTGACTATTAATTGCATCATTCAGTCGTTTACAATGACGCTGCACAACGTCCTGATGCTAGCGGGTTTTCGAAGATCGAGCTTTGGCACAGCGATGTGACATATGAAGTCCAACCACCAAGTACCACGTCTTTGAAGGTGATTACTGGTCCCGAGTATGGCGGTGACACGCTCTGGAGCTCTGGGTAAGTAGCAGAAGATGGCCCGTTGTGCAAAGAAGTTATTCTAATGATCATACACAGTTATGCTCTTTATTCCTCCCTCAGTCCAGGCATGCAGGCATACCTCGAGGGTCTCACAGCTCTGCACAGCGCTGTCGCGCAAGCGGATGGATATCGCGCAGCCGGCCTCCACGTCCGTCGCGAACCTGTCGAAAGCGTACATCCTGTCGTTCGTGTCCACCCAGTAACTGGCTGGAAGAGCGTTTATGTCAACCCTGGCTTTACTCTTCGCATACTCGGCGTCCCCAAACCCGAATCCGACACCATTCTCAATTTCTTATTCCACCAGATTGCCGATAATGTTGACTTCCACGTGCGCTTCCACTGGGAGCCGAATTCAGTCGCGTTCTGGGATAACAGGGTCAGTGCTGTTTTTACTCGACGAAGAGCGCAGAGTTTGAACAGATACTAGATTGTGACTCACACCGCAACTTTCGATTTCTGGCCTCACACTCGCCATGCGCTCAGAGTTACGCCTCGTGGCGAGAAACCTGAGTCTGTTGAAGACTACGAGAGCCGGACAGGTAAAGTGGCGAAAGATCGTCAGATCGAGATCTGGAAGGAGCAGGGAATTGAGATTCCACAGTCGAAGAAGGGTCTGTCTCGGGCACGCGGATATAATGACTGAGATGTTAGTCTATGATTTGATTTGCAGAGTATGTCAGAAGTTCAAGCCATTGTGGGTGACAGAGCGGGTGATCAGTAGCGCAACAAAAGCGTTTGATCCAGACAACCCTGACATAGAAACGTCAAGGCTCTGACTCATAGCAGATTTTCTGTAGTACCAATTGTGAGTACTTCAACATACCCTTCGCAACCAGTCTTTATTTAGGTTTGAGCACACCATCTGCTACTACGAAAGTCTGCGGAGTTCCTGTTTCAAGAAACGTCCACTTTCAAGTTGGGTTCGAAAACGAAAACCTGAGGGCATAACGAACGGCATCCCTATGCCATCGGGTTTAGTGTGTACTAATGTAAGCATGACGCTTACATGACGCAACTTATCTATGACGTCAGATGTCCGTCCTGTGCACTTCTATCTGATTGGACACCTCCTGGAACGTATATCCCTATATATACAGCCTACTATACGTACTAAGTGCTCATCGTACGATACCCCCCTTAATCTCATACGTTCATCCACGTTATTGCTGTCCGATTGACTGTCAGTGTTGTCGTCCACTTCGACGACATTACACTTTTTTTTAATGTTCACTGAACGTATCGCCGAACACTCTACCATAACCGATACCGTTGGAAACTGACCATCTTCGGTCGGCCCATCACCGTCTAGAAAGTAAACAAGCTGCCTTACCAACGTTCACGCGCTTCCATTCCGCTGTCGGCAACGACTCGCAGCAAAGCAAAACAGTTAACAATTGCGCAGACTGCACCTCCCACCGTAAACACCACAAACATATCTTCTACACCATCATCACTTACCTCGCTTGCCTCATCACTCGCACGTCCACAAACTCACACGCATACAACTAGCGCATCTGACTCTACAGGCTCCACCATCGATATGCCCTCTATGTCAACCAACTCCAAGGTGGCTCGCGTCGAACAAAGCTCGGCAAGCAAACCGCCGTTCCTCACGGCGGGTGAGCTGACTCCGGAAGCGCTTCGAGCCTGGGAGATGGGATGCACGCAATTCTTCCTGCACAAGGAAGTCAAGGACGTAGAGATGGTGAAGAAGGTTGCGTGGGGCATGCAAGAGCCGGTGATACAAGACTGGTATAGTAATAACCAAGCGAGGCTGGATGCTCTGACGTTCAAAGATTACATGACCAAATTCCGGAACTACTGGCTCCCTTCAGGCTGGGCGGACATGGTTCGTCGCAAAATGCTGGCATCTACACAGGGCCAAAGACCCTTTCATGAGTGGGCGGTGGACTTCCAGGGACGAAACACCTTGCTACGAGGTACTACCTCTCACCTTGCGGATGCTAACATCTTGTATCACCTGGAGGCGCACATGAACCCAGAGTTAGCGGCGGACTACCATGCTGAACAGATCTCCGAACCCGATCTCCGGAAATGGATTGAGAAGGTTCGGTTGCTTGATGAGAAACGCTTGCGATACCTGGTGAGGCAACGAGAGGCCGTTGAGACTGCCTTACGCACAGAACGCACCCGAGCTGGTGGGGAGAAGAAGCTCACCGCGGGGACGCATTTTAACACGAAACAAGGGCAAGCTACGACGGCTTCGAGCACCTCCTCTTCGAAACCCTTCACACGTCTGCCTGCACTAACCGACAACGAACGCCAACTTCTACGGGACAATGACGGTTGTTTCAAATGTCGGGAGGCATTCGCAGGACACACCTCCAGCAACTGTCCAAAAGGTTTTCCTGACGGTAGCACCTACAAAACGTTAACAGCAGCTACAATCACCTCGCAGAAGCCAAAGAAGAACAATGGTGTCGTCGCGTCTGTAAACATCGAGGATGAGAATACTGTCGCGGTCGTGATGCCCTCCGCGGTATTGGGCGACGGAACAGACTCTGAGGAGTGCGTGGCTCCTTTGCAGACTCCTCACTTTCGTTGGGATTGTCTTGTGACTGGGCCTGCCATTTCTTC
This sequence comes from Suillus tomentosus, assembly GCA_016647685.1. NCBI lineage: Eukaryota > Fungi > Basidiomycota > Agaricomycetes > Boletales > Suillaceae > Suillus > Suillus tomentosus. The sequence goes on from JABBWJ010000109.1 coordinate 49,545, forward strand.
TCCTATCCGTATTTCTGCGCTTATTGACCACGGTTCCTCTTTAGTTCTGATTGATGACGCCCTCGCGCATAAACTTGGGTTACGCGTGCGACAGCTGTCCAAACCGCTCCCGATAACACTCGCACTTTCACAAAAGCAAAAACAAACCTTCGTTCTGTCACAATACGTCAAACTTTCTTGTTGTTCGCCTGATCAGGCTTATATTTCACGCTCTGTTCGTGCAATTTTGGCTCCGAACCTCTGTACTCCTCTGTTACTGGGAGGACCATTTTTGCAACATAATCAAATTGTTATAGATCATGAGCTTCGAACTTGTGTCGCAAAGGATGCTGACTACGACTTACTTAACCCACAGGATGCGTCTCAGATGAAAAGAGCGGTGTCGTCGTGGGGACCAGACTTGTTTTGGACAAAACGAAGTGTGGTAAATGAACTGAAAGATGTTCTTCCGGAACTGAAGACGATCGTTGACAACGAATGTGAAGAGGTTCATGGTGTAGATGTCGTTAGAGCGATACAAGCACGAATCGACATCCTCCAGCAACAAGAAGCACTGGCAGCTAGAGACGCAGCTGTCAAAGAGGAGTACCGCGATCGTTTTCCAATGGACATCCCACACAACGACTTACTTCCTGACGACGTTCTCTTCCGCGTGCAACTTAAGGACGCTAATGAAATTGTGCAGAAACGCTCTTACGATTGCCCGAAGAAATATAGGGCGGCCTGGAAGGTTCTGCTCGACTCCCACGTTGAGAGCGGCCGATTGAGGCACTCAGAAAGTGAGTTTTCATCGCCGGCTTTCATCATCCCAAAGGCAGACCCAACTAGTGCTGCCGCAGTCCGGTTCCGAACCGTGGTTCGAACCTGACCAATGGTCAGGTTCGTCCATGGTTCGGTCCATGGTTCCCCATTTTGGCCGGACCGAACCGAAATGAGGTTCACGGTTCGTTGTTCCTGTGACGGTTCGGTCATGGGTTCGGACCTTCCTGAACCGTTCCGAACTGTGAACTGAAACTTCCTCGAGATATCAGCAAGACTGATAACTTCTCTTCCGCACTCATGGGTACTTCGACTTCTGGGATCCTCGACATCAATCTTGACACTATTTAGGTATGTTGCACATGTAGACTCGACTCTGGATGGGCGACTGATATAGTCAATCATTTTCAGATAAATTCAAACATTCACATTACTCAATGTCTCCCTTCCATCTTCATCGATCCCTCACGAAATTGATCTCAGTACAACTCTGTCTAACCCAACAAGCCTGCACATTACTAATCTGCTTCAACACATCACCTATCTTCAAGTCCCACATACGAACTGGCGTGGTCGAGGTGGGCATTGGAGAGATTGGTGCATGTATTGCGATTTGTGCGTTCATTTTCCCACTGTTTCTGCTTTGTCTATGCCAAACACCATCAACGCCAATGCTGTTGATAACCCATGCGTCCGCCCACATGTACACGACGCCGAAATACCTACCAGGTTGAAACATGACGGATGGCCAGATAAGTACTTGTATCATTTGCCTGTTTCTGCTATCTTTGATACTGATTCGAGTCATTGTCTCGTATCTCCTTCAGTTGCTCAGCATCTCGGTCATTCGGGATTAGGTTCTCTTGATTCTGATGAATTGAATTGCTGCGTGGTGCGCTGTTGGTCAGGAAAACGAGCATCCTGTGCACAATCCTTATTCTCGTGCAACGTCTGGACTGCAAGGTAATAGTATTTAATTGCTGAATTTTCTGGTATCTTTCTGATGTTGTTTTGTATTTCTAGCAACTTCGTGTATACTTGGTGGCAATGCAAGCCATATGCCAGAATCTGGTACGAGCTCTGTCTCTGGACCATCAACTCCGTCCAAAAACACTTGACAAATACTGACCGTGATGACTACCCGAACAACTTGGGCCGGTCACTCGAGTCCCATTTCATGCACCAAGGGAGGCTCATTCTCGTTGATACTTCCGATATGTACTTGGTTGATATCTCATGTCATTTTTCTCACTTACTTGTTGCTGCCTTATATGTATTACCTGCAGCTATCAATCAATGCTCTTCCAAGTTTCCCTTCCTCATCAACCATCTCTTGTACTATCCAACCCTCGCTCGATGAAGAAAACTCTACTGAAAATTTTTGGGTCCGGTTCAGGTTCGGACCAGCAAATAACCGAACCGGACCATGGAGAACGGTTCTCTGTGGTCCGGTTCTGGGTTCAGTGATTTCGTAGAACCGAACCGATGGTCCGGTTCTTGGTTCTCGTCCAAGACCCTCTGAACCGGACCAAACCGGACCACGGCAGCACTAGACCCAACAGTCTTGCCGAGATGGGTGAACGACTTCCGACTTCTGAACTTGAACACCGTGCCGGACAACCACCCCTTGCCACGCATCGACGAGATACTCAAGGATTGTGCCAAAGGGAAGTTTTTCGGAAAGATTGACATGACTAATGCTTTCTTTCAAACAAAGGTTCATCCTGACGACATGAAGTACTTAGCTGTACACACACCTTGGGGTAAGTATGAGTGGACCGTGATGCCAATGGGCGTGCGTAATGCACCTGCAGTACACCAATGGCGGATGACGGCCACTCTTCGACACCTCATCGGTCGTGTCTGCCATGTCTATTTAGATGACATTATCATCTGGTCGCAAACTCTTGAGGAACATGAAGCTAACGTTCGACTGGTCCTTGAGGCTCTTCGTGCAGCACATCTATATTGCTCGACAAAGAAGACGTCATTGTTTAACACTGAAATTGACTTCTTAGGGCACCATGTCTCGGAACGAGGTATCGAGGCCGACAAATCCAAGATCGCACGGATCTTGGATTGGCCACAGCCACGTCGGGCCACCGACGTTCGAGCATTCCTCGGAATCGTCAGGTACCTCGCGGACCACCTACCATCAGTGGCTAAACACACGCTTGCACTTACGCCCTTAACCACCAAGGCCGCAGACAAAGCTTTCCCTAAATGGACGAGCGAACATGAAAGGGCTTTCGAAGGAATCAAAGAGCTCGTGGTAAGCCCGCATTGTCTGACGACTATTGACCATGATACGCCAGGTGAAAACAAGGTGTTTCTGGTTTGCGATGCGTCAGACTACGCAACCGGGGCGGTGCTTTCATGGGGAAAGACACGAGAGTCTTCGCGACCTGTCGCCTTCGACTCGACGCAACTAAACTCTGCACAACGTAACTACCCAGTGCACGAAAAAGAACTCCTCGCAATCATTCGCGCGCTGAAGAAATGGCGACTGGATCTGTTAGGTATGCATGTAAATGTTTACACTGATCATTGCACACTACAGAACTTCGAGCGGCAACGGGACCTATCGAGACGACAAGCTCGTTGGGCCGAGTATATGTCGCAATACGACATCACTATCAACTACATACGAGGCGACGAAAACTGCGCAGCAGATGCATTATCGAGGCGGGCGGATACTACAAGTGAGGATATCAGTGCGGCTGTACTGACAATACATAGCGATTCCAAACTTCGGGACCGCATTCTGAAAGGATACAGAGAGGATGACTGGTGCAAAAGGCTGTACAGCCTTCTGGGATCATTGCCAGGACTTACACGGGACGAGCATGGCTTCTTTTACATCGCAGGTCGGCTTATCATCCCTCGAGTCGACAACCTTCGGGAACACCTGTTTCACATGGCGCATGATGCAAGTGGACACTTTGGCGCTGACAAGAGCTACGGCTTACTGCGAGGCTCTTATTATTGGCCGAACATGAGGCGGGACTTGACCGAATCGTACATACCTTCCTGCGCATCATGCATGCGTAACAAGTCGAAAACAACCGCAACCGCGGGTCCATTGCACCCTCTACCAGTTCCTGAGGAGCGTGGTGACTCTGTGGCGATTGATTTCGTCGGGCCTCTGCCCGAAGATCGTGGGTTTAACATGCTGATTACTATGACAGACAGGTTAAACTCAGACATCCGGCTGGTACCATGCAGAGACAACATCTCAGCCGAAAGCTTCGCGACGCTCTTTTTCGACCACTGGTTCTGTGAAAACGGACTGCCCAGGGAGATAATTTCGGATCGCGATAAGCTTTTCATGTCGAAATTCTGGCGAACATTGCATAAACTGACAGGCATTAAGGTCAAAATGTCATCAGCGTATCATCCGGAAACAGATGGCTCAAGCGAACGCTCGAATAAAACAGTCACACAATGCTTGCGATATTACGTAGATCGAAACCAGAAGAACTGGGTACAGGCGCTTCCTCGGGTACGTTTTCAGATCATGAGCACGGTCAACGCAAGTACTGGTGTCGCCCCCTTCCGATTGCATCTGGGGCGCCTACCAAGAATGCTACCTCCTCTCGTGGAACAAACGTCGAAGTCGGAAGAACCAGAAGAGAAACGCGCGCAGTCGCTACTGTCAAAGCTCAACTTCGACCTGATGGAGGCTCAAGACACCTTGATAGCTAGCAAAGCTGCTCAAGCAAACGCCGTGAACAAGAAACGTGCCGCACACCTTATCCTGCAACAAGGAGATCGCGTCATGTTAGCCACGAAACATCGTCGTCGAGACTACATCCAAAAGGGCGACAAGCGCGTAGCAAAATTCATGCCTAGATATGACGGACCTTACACGATCGTCGAAGCTCATCCAGAAACCTCTACATATACCCTCGATCTGCCAAATTCTCCCAACATCTTCCCGACATTCCATGTTAGTCAGCTGCGAGCATTCACACCAAACGATCCAGCTCTCTTCCCCTCGCGAGAACATCCTAAGCCCGGACCAGTGGTGACTGAAGACGGCCAGCTTGAAAATTTCATCGACAAAATCTTGGACGAGAGAAAGGTCGGAAGAGGGAAGAAGTATCTCGTGCGGTGGGTTGGTTTCGGCGAAGAGGACGATGAATGGTTGCCGCGACGCGACTTGGAGGACTGCGAAGCACTCGACACTTGGGAGAAGGAGAGGTCTGAATGATGGAGGGAAAGGGTGTAAGCATGACGCTTACATGACGCAACTTATCTATGACGTCAGATGTCCGTCCTGTGCACTTCTATCTGATTGGACACCTCCTGGAACGTATATCCCTATATATACAGCCTACTATACGTACTAAGTGCTCATCGTACGATACCCCCCTTAATCTCATACGTTCATCCACGTTATTGCTGTCCGATTGACTGTCAGTGTTGTCGTCCACTTCGACGACATTACAACTAAGTTCACCTTTATCTTTTCCAGGTGACCATAGTTGAGGCTTGTCGATGTCGTGATTGCTTAGTTGTCTCTCGTGAATCGTGACGTTATGCTCATCGGTAACCACTCCTGGCAAAAGCAAAATCTCCGAAACTGAAGCCACTGGTTCCAGTACACAACCCTCTTTAACCACCCATTTGTCTGCCTGTCCTGTCTGATAATTTACAGTCACCTGAAGGTTGGCCACTCCTTGTCGCTCGTTGTCAACGCTTTCTACCCGGAGCACGCTCGATCGGTTAGAACCACCAACTCAAACACTTATTTACAGTTTCATGTTCGTTCCTCATTCATTTTTATTTGCTAAGCGTTGAGGAAAATGAGGACAACGCGTGTGGACTCCCACAGAGTCGTAAGTTTTGAATCGATTCCACACGTTTTCTGGTTATATAAAATGCTCCCCGGTTCAAGATGTGGCGGTACTGGACCATCTATCACGAATTTACTTATCGGGAAGCCAAGCCATTGATCAATCCATTGTATAGAGCGTAATGAAAAATGAAAAGATGGCATTGACGAGAATTACGCTACACCGACGTAACAAACCGTAGTGTGTAAAATGCTCTGCAGGTGCACGGGGTAGTAGTGCTAGTGAAAATTATTGGAGATAAGTTGTCGAGGATCATCGACATCGATCACCGATGACTGGAACTGATGAAGTTGAAGTAGTCACGTGGGCAACACTGGTTCGGTCTGACTCTGATCCGATCAGGGGATTCCACATGCTGTTTGCTTCATTTTGCACTTAGGTTGTTAAGGGTCTTGAGGCACGATCAAATATCCGCTACCATCATGCTGAATTTGGTGATACGACGGCCAAACGGTAGTATATCTAGCACGAACGCTATCGTCATACACCACTGATATTCCCCACTCGTTCAGCCATCCCTCGAACATGACCTTCATCTCGAATGATCCCAGTTGGTGGCTGTATATCAATTTAAATATTGTTGTCAGCTATTGGGCAGGTTTGTCGCATCAAGATGTCCAAATCTAAAGTTGACTCGCGGTTTCGCAGTTGCCGCCGGCGTTGTGGTGGTATATGATTGGGGTGAGCAGGACAGTGTTTGAAATTCACTGATATTTTCATGATATCTCCAGTCTTAACACTCGGACAAGAGGTACGTCGATGTTATCGCCAGAGCAGCCAGCTCACTAAGAATGGTGTCATAGATTGAACTCATCTGGGTGAGTGACAAGAGTCCCATATCGGAAGAAAACAAGAGCATGCAATGAATTCGCGACAGAGACAACGCTGGTCTCTCATGACTGTGTTGTATTTGATTGTTAGTACTCGTGTTGTGCTTTAGCGTGTGGGCAATTTGTGCTGACTCTAAAATGTTCTAGATACGCTATGTTGGAATACCGTATTCTGTGTATGTGTCGAGATCAACAACTTTGCACTGTGTTAATAGCTCATCTCTGACAACTAGTGCCAATCTTCTGCGTATGTCTCATATGCGCTGTATTTCATTTTTCTGACCGGCGAGACACAGAAACTATGCGATCGGTATCGCTGACAGATGCAGTGAGTATTCTGCAACCATCTCATTCCTATCCAATAAATACACTCATATGTAGGGGTGAGTGAGACTCCAACCATTGAACTTTGCTCAACATAATGACTCCATAGGTGTAAGTCGGAGTCTTTGATACTAGTGCGAGGGCGTTCACCAATTGCGAGTTTTTAGGCACTGTCACGGACTATGTGGTGAATGGCACAAATGTGGCGTTGACTGCCATGTTGGGCGGTAAGTTACCCAGGTGCAATACCTCTGTGATATTGACCTGACTGACACATGATGAAAGTCATCATGATTGCTCGGTTGTATGCCATGTATCAGGGATCTAGAAAGATGCTCGTGTTCCTTATTATTATCTTCCTGGCTGTAAACATAGCCTGCGGAGTAATCGCGGCAATAGGACTCAACGAGGCTGTAGCAGGTAAGTTTTACTTGTTGACTTGACGAACACAGCTCATTGGACAAACACCAGAGGAGTTCATATTCTCTGGCACATATATGTGCGGTGATGCATCTGAGGGGAACGACCAACTTCTTATTTCGATTGTTTGGATGCTCAACACCGTATGGGAGGTACTCGCACTGTGCCTTTCAGTCTGGGTGGCTGTGAAACACTTCCGTGACCTGCGACGACTCAGTCCATCGACAGGATCGACCATCGGGGACTGTTTCACAGTGCTGATACAATCTCACGTTCTTTATTTTGCAAGGTGAGCTTGTAATGTGAATGCGGTTATATATTTTTGCTCAAGTTCTGCACATGTTAGCTTTGTTGCTGTCTCTTGCCTCCAGCTTGCCGATCTTTCTCCAGAAATCGCGGTGCGCCGACCTGTCGCCAACATCTGCGTGTAACCACTGCTCATCAGTTCTATAGAATTCTAACTCTATTGGAGTTGTGATACTCGGTGGTGCTGTTCAAATTTTATTGGTCGTGCAGATGTTTGTGTTGGGACCACGCCTCATCCTGAGTGTTCGAGAATACAACGCCAAACTCGTGGAAGACTCTGACGCAGAAACTAGTATGAATTCGATTGTTTTCCAGGAACGTGTACATGTATCGACTAGCAATACTGTGTAGGAAAATGCTTGCCGAGTGGTCTGCAGGGAGGACAAATTTGGTAGGATCCGTTATGGTGTATATTTAACATGTTGTATGTCGAAGTATATTTGAAAGATCTAGGCAAAGCTATTTACTAGGTTGTATCACTACTGGAACGAAGCACCCGCGCTTCACAAAGTCATCTTCTCAGAATGACGACAAATACACTAGTGAGTGAGATAATTGATGGAGTTTGCTGCCGTGAGGCTCACAGTCCGACGCATTCCGCAAAGTCGGGGCATTGTTGACTCAGAGATTCAGAGCATGGCTTTGGCAGCAACAAGACCTGGAAAAATCAGTGTATTGGCACCTTGCATTCGAAGGCTCCAACAGTTTAGAGTGACGAAAATGTGAATAGTACAACTACATTATAAACTCCGCTCACTGGCAAGTTCGGCAACGCTCGGCATCAACTGTACTGCAACACCGTCTGTATCTTAAGCTTTATTGATAGACTCACATATGGTACCATATTCCGGTATCAATGCAAGTCACACAAGTACTTTATGACTTGATCAAGCTACCACTAGCGTTCGAACGCATTCTTTAGAACTTCTAGAATGTTGAACTTTAAATCAAGTAAGTGCAGAACTTCGTCATGTAAATTATGCTCAAATAAGTCTGGAATTGCAGAATCACGCGCTTCTCAGTGACACCAATACTATTGATGGTTTCTGCTAAACAGGTTCTGCAGTGAAATCCCACAGGCCATTTCCTATCGCCAGACTTCCGCTGCAACTACTTATTAACTGACACTCATTTCCTGCATAGATGAACTTCATGGAACTCAAATGTTCTAAAGAAGTCATCCTGATGATCACGTACAGTTATGCTCTTTATTCCTCCCTCAGTCCAGGCATGCAGGCATACCTCGAGGGTCTCACAGCTCTGCACAGCGCTGTCGCGCAAGCGGATGGATATCGCGCAGCCGGCCTCCACGTCCGTCGCGAACCTGTCGAAAGCGTGCATCATGTCGTTCGTGTCCACCCAGTGACTGGCTGGAAGAGCGTTTATGTCAACCCTGGCTTTACTCTTCGTATACTCGGCGTCCCAAACCCGAATCTGACACCATTCTCAATTTCTTGTTCCACCAGATCGCCGATAATGTCGACTTCCACGTGCGCTTTCACTGGGAGCCGAATTCAGTCGCGTTTTGGGATAACAGGGTCAGTGCTGTCTTTACTCGACGAAGAGCGCAGAGTTTGAGCAGATACTAGATTGTGACTCACACCGCAACTTTCGATTCCTGGCCTCACATTCGCCATGCGCTCAGAGTCACGCCTCGTGGCGAGAAACCTGAGTCTGTTGAAGACTACGAGAGCCGTACAGGCAAAGTGGCGAAAGATCGTCAGATTGAGATCTGGAAGGAGCAGTGAATCGAGATTCCTCAGTCGAAGAAGGGTCTGTCTCTGGCACGCGGATATAATGACTGAGATGTTAGTCTATGATTTTATCTGCAGAGTATGACAGAAGTTCAAGCCATTGTGGCTGACAGAGCGGGTGATCAGTAGCGCAACAAAAGCGTTTGATCCAGACAACCCTGACATAGAAACGTCGAGACTCTGACTCATAGCAGATTTTCCGTACTATTGCTAGTGAGTATTTTGATATTATTATACCCCTTTGCAATCAGTCTTTATTTAGGTTTGAGCATACCATCCACTGCTACAAAAATCTACGGAGTTACCATCTCGACATACGCTCCCTTTGAAGTTGAACTCGAAAACTCGAGCACATAACGGGTGGTAGCCCTGTACCATTGAGTTCATTGTGTACTAGCCTAGCCTTGATCTCTGACAGGTGACCACACTCGAGGCTTGTCGATGCCGTGCTCATCGGCAACTCCAGGCAAAAAAGCAAAAGCTTTCGAAACTGAAGCCCGTGGTTCCAGCACACAACCCTCCTCCCTGATAACCCATTTGTCTGCTTGTCGTGTCTGATAATTTGCAGTCACCCGAAGGTTGGCCACTCCTTGTTGCCGGTCGTCAACACCCGAAGGACACTCGATCGGTTAGAACCACCAACTGAACCACTTATTTACTTCGTTCCAGTAGTGCTACAATAATAAATAGCTTTGCCCAGATCTTTCAAATATACTTCGAACCACGATATGTTAAATAAATACCACGACGGATCCTCCATTAAATTTGTCCTCCCTGCAGACCACTCGGCAAGCATTTCCCTACACAGTACTACTAGTTGATACATGTACACGCTCCTGGAACACAACCGAATTCATACTAGTTTCTGTGTCGGAGTATGCAACGAGTTTGGCGTTGTATTCTCGAATGCTAAGGATGAGGCATGGTCCTAGCACAAACATCTGCACGACCGATAAAACTTGAAGAGCACCTGAGAGTATCAGAATTCCAACAGGATTCAAATTCTACATAAATGATTAGCAGTGGTTGCACGCAGATATCAGTAACCGGTCGGCTCACCGAGATTGCTGGAGAGAGAAAAGCAAGCTGGAGGCAAGAGACACCAACAAAGCTAACATGTGCAGAACTTGAGCGGATAAATTCAACCACGTTCACATTACAAGCTCACCTTGCAAAATAAAGAACGTGAGATTGTATCAGCACTCTGAAACAGTCCCCGATGGTCAATCCTGTCGATAGGCCGAGTCGTCGCATCCCACGGATGTTTTTCACAGCAACCCAGACTGAAAGACACAGAGCGAGGACCTCCCAAACAGTGTTGAGCATCCAAACCATCGAAAACAGAAGCTGCTCGTTCCCATCATTTCCATAACCGCACATATATATGCCAGAAAGTATGAACTCCTCTGGTGTTTGCCCAATGAGCCGTGTTTTCAAGTCAACAAGGGAAAGCTTACCTGCTACAGTATCGTTGAGTGCCATTGCCGACATTACCCCGCAGGTGATGTTTACAGCCAGGAAGATAATAACAAGGATCATAAGCATCGTTCTAGATCCCTTATACATGGCATGCAACCGAGCAATCATGATCACTTGCATCGTGTGTTAGTCAGGTCAATATTCCAGAGGTATTGCACCCAGGTCACTTACCGCCCAACATGGCAGTCAAGGCCGTATTTATCCAACTTACTGCGGAGTACGTGATAGTGCCTAAAGCTCCCAATTAATGAACGCCTTCGCACTAGTATCAAAGACTCCGACTCACACCTAGTATTGAGTCATTATATTGAACCAAGTTCAATGCTTGGAATTTCACTCGCCCCTACATACGAGCGTATTGATTGGATGGGAATGAGATGGTTGCAGAATACTTACTGCATCTGTCAGTGATACCGATGGCATAGTTTCTGTGTGCTGCCGGTCAGAAAAATGGAACACAGCGCATATGATATGAGGCATACTCAGAACATTGACACTAGTTATCAGAGATGAGCTGTTAGCACAATGCAAAGTTGTTGATCTCGACACATACACAGAATACAGTATTCCCATATAGCGTATCTAGAACATTTTGGAGTCAGCACAAGTCGCCCACCACGCTTAAGCACAACAAGAGGTACGAACAGTCAAATACAGCACAGTCATTAGAGACCAGCGTTGTCTCTGTCGCAAATTTAGTGGATTCTCTTGTTTTCTTCTGATATGGGATCCTTGTGACTCACCCAGATGAGTTCAATCTAAGACACCATTCTTAGCGAGATAGCTGCTCCGGCGATAACATCGACGTACCTCTTGTCCGAGTGTTAAGACTGGAAATATCATGAGAATATCAGCGATTTTCGAATACTGTCCTGCTCACCCCAATCATATACTACCACGACGCCCGCGACAACTGCAAAACCGGCGCAAGTCAACGTTAGATCTAGACATATTTATGCGACAGACCTGTCCAATAGCCGAGAAGAATATACCAATTGATTTGCGGCCACCAACTGGGATCATTTGAGACGTAGGTCATGTTCGAAGGATGGGTGTGAGCGAGTGGGGAAGGTTAGTGGTGTATAACGACAGCGTTCGTGCTAGATATACCCTAGCATTTCTATCGCCAAAATTAGTATGATGGAGATATATATTTGACCCCGTCACAATACCCTTGATTGGGTTAATAGCTAGACTCGTAACAATTTGAGATGGGCTGGTCACGAGCCTAGTGAATAGCCCCAGACTCCGCCCCAGACTTTGGCCCCAGACTGGCCAAATCGCTGACATTCACTCGAAATTAAACCCTGGATAATCAAAGTAGAATTCGATTTACAAACCAGTATTTAGCATGCGACTATTCAGATACCAGAAAAATTCCAGTGGTTAGTGATATCGCAAACTTATTTCCAATGTCATTTTCGAGGTGCAGTATCAAACCATGTGTGGCCATTAATCTATGATCTGATCACAATGAGCATCTGTGTTCTCTTAGTTCGCTGGTCAAGCTCGAGACTTGCTATCAGCTCCCCTGATTGCTTTCTGTAACAAGGTCGCATTCTGCATAATGGCAAAGTCGGAGAATAAACACAACAGCGCGCTCTATTCGGTGGATCCGATCGTGCACTTCAAGTTGATGCGACGCTGATGCATTGCACTGGCGGATATATCATGACTCATGCTGTGTGATCGATACCTGCTAAATATAAGATGCCATACATACTAGGTCAAAAGAGAAATCGTACATCAGAGACGAGAAGCCTGCAACAGGCAAAAAAGCCCGACCTCTGATTGTACAGCCTCGGTCAGCGGCCATTATATTTTGTAGTGCCGACTTGAGCAGGAGCCGGTGAAGGTTGCGAGCTAAAAGCGAGATCCATTAGATAAACCGAGCACGCCATTGTCGGACCTTCATCATGCTCAGCAATTTCACGGGCAGGTTATGAAAGTTGCATCGTACTAGTCAGAGGCTTGCACATGCATAGCCATCGTACAGACACACCGTTGCTTTAGAAACCTTATTCCACCTTCACAGGGTGCCAAAGATACAAATCCAAAACAGTGAGATGTCGCAACATGCAGATATCACCACATCTTCACACGACGAAGCGCACGGTAACCATCCCATCCTCTATCTTTGCATGGAAATACTCAGCCTGGACGATGCAATCACCATGGCCTAGAAGACTTGCCATACAGACATTGCTGCACCGCATATCCGCGCTTTTTGTGGTTCTCCGAGCGCTTCAAATGTCCGGGTGTTCCCCATGGGCTTTGATGTTGATATTCTGTCGTTCGAGAAGCTCGACCGTTGCAGTCGCTGCCTTGGCTCTGGAATTCCAGTGTAAATCCATCCTGTGTTGGCGCGGATCAGTGACATCGAGTGTTGGATACATAAATCTATGATACACTTACCTGTGGCAACACCAAAGCACGGCGATGAATTAAGGCTCACAATGAATGAATAACACCGTCTAATGTTTGCATTCGCGCACCAAACATAATAATACACAAGAGGCGGGGTCTCTATGTGTTCGCGGCCAGCGTTGAACGCTGAACATTGAAAAAAGCTCGTCTAAATTCTAATCAAAGCCCGCGGCGCTACCTTCGGCCTTCAACAGAGTCAAAAAATGAACCGACTGCTGTGATAGAATTGTGCTTACACCTGAGACATAACGGAACAACAAGTTGATTACGGAGAAGGACGTCGTGGGTTCGAAGCAATTCGCTCGATCGAGATAAATAAAAAACGGAATGTTGACTCAGAGATTCGGAGTATGGCTTGGGCAACAACAAGACCTGGCAAAACAGCGTATTGGCAGCCTTGCTACATAGCCAGCATTCAAAAAGTAGAGGCTCCAACAGTTTCTGATTTACAGAGTGACGAAAATGTGAATAGTACAACCTACGTTATAAACTCCGCTCACTGGCAGGTTCGGCAACGTTCGGCATCAACTGTTCTGCACAAATAAGATCCATATACAACTTTATCGATAGACTCATAGCACCATATTCCATTATCAATGCAAGTCACACAAATACTTGATAACTTGATCAAGCTACCGCTAGCGTTCGAGCGCATTCTTCAGAACTTCCAGAATGTTGAACTTTAAATCAAGTAAGTGCAGAACTTCGTCATGTAAATAATGTTCAAATATGTCTGGAATTGCAGAATCACGCGCTTCTCAGTGACACTAATGCTACTGATGGTTTCTGCTAAACAAGTTCTGCAGTAAAATTCTACGGGTCATTCAAAGGTCATCGTCAGACTTCTGCTGCAGCTAGTACTTACTAACCGACACTCATTTCCTGCATAGATGGATCTCATAGGACTCGAATTTACCTTCATGCAACGAGCCCCGGAACCAGTCACATTTCAACTTAACGTAGTCACTTCGAAGCCTGCTATTGTTCGCCTCCGTGATATTGCTAGAATAACGTTTTGATGGTCTAATACCGACCACCATATAAAACGGCCCAGCTAGGAAGGATGTCATTAGGAAGATGGTTTCCTCCGGATCACTTTCATCTCTCCTTGCCCTTTTGGCGCTTGCCTTCCTCTCACTGTCAGCGAGCGCTTTACCTCGTCCTCGGACAGTGTCAACCACGGCTGCTCTCAAGCTTGCTGTCAGAATAAACTCATACGGGATCAAGAACATCGCAGCTGCAGATCGAGCTCGACTCAAAGTCCTTCAAGCTGGTGGAAGCTCTTCTGTCAATGCAACCAATACTGTGACGACATACACCGCTGACGTTGGCGTGGGGAGTCCAGCAACGTACTGTGAGCTGCTCTTGCTCCTGCACATTCTTTATCTGACGCATTGTCAATTTCATACAGACACGCTCCTAGTAGACACTGGAAGCTCAAATACCTGGATCGGGAGCAACAAGCCTTACAAGCAGACTGCCACGAGCCGGGACACACTCCATAAATTCGTGAGTATTTGTTTCTACGTGGCACATATTTTGTCGAATCGTTTCTAGAAAATTCCATACGCCGATGGGAGTTCTGTTTCTGGAGAGGAATACACAGACACTGTGACGCTCAGCTCTGATCTGGTTGTTAACAGCCAATCTGTTGGCGTTGCATCTGAAGCCTCACAGATGGGTAGTCTGGACGGAATTCTTGGTCTTGGACCGGTTGATCTGACGCAGGGCCTCGTCGATGATACATCTGAAGTTGCAACTGTGATGGACAACCTCTATGCGCAGAAAACAATTAGTTCGGAAGTACTCGGAGTGTTCTTCGCACCTGCTTCCTCTAGTGATAGCAGTGGCGAGCTCACATTTGGCAGTTATGACGCCGCCAAAATTACTGGAAGAATAAACTATGTGCCCGTCACATCAGTATTTCCAGCGAGTACATATTGGGGCATCGATCAATCCATCATGTATGGGTCTACGCCCATTCTGGATCAGACAGCTGGTATCGTCGATACAGGAACCACCCTGATCCTCATTGCCTCTGGTAGGTGTCCTGTACGACATCAAAATCCTTCTAATCCACTATTCAGATGCCTTTAATATATATCAGACTGCGACGGGGGCGACCCTCGATAAGACCACTGGCTTGTTACAGATCTCATCCGACCAGTACGAGCAGCTCTCATCCTTGTATTTCACTATCGGTGGAATTACTTATGAGCTCACCCCGAATGGGCAAATCTGGCCTCGATCGTTGAACAGCGCCATTGGCGGTAGCACCAATAACATATACCTGGTCGTCAGCGACAGTGGGGACAGCAGCGGTTCTGGCTTGGATTTTACGAACGGCTATTGTTTCCTGTACGTTGAGCTACACATTTTGGCCGGGAAAGTAAATAGCTGAATTGTTCTTCCACAGCGAACGGTTCTACTCGGTGTACGACACGACAAACTCCCAAGTCGGGTTCGCCACTACTGAGTACACGTATGCCACGACAAATTAAATTCCTCTTCTAGAAAGATCACGATTCTACTCATATTACTATTAGCATATTTACCCGATGTACCTTATTTGAATTCCTCGTGTCTGATGTGCATCGGTGCATGAATGGGAGCGATGGTGTTATGGTAAAACTGACCGGGTTCTGATCATGGAGGCGTTCTTCCAGTCAATTCATGTGTGCTCAGAATAAGGTTCAAGTTGACCCCAGTATGTCCGCTGTATAGCAGAGTTATAAGAAGTATGAAGCCCTGTGATCGAAATCATGGCCAGTTCTGTGCACACGAGAAATGCTTTCGTTTATTTATGTCATTTCTTCGCCCGACAGCAGTGTATCGTTTGGTAGTCACTCGTGGGGTCTGCATGTAGTATATACGCGCCCAACTTGAACATGCCCCTTGATATGACTCTATGAGATCTAGATCTCATCAATCATCTTTTGCATATTCTTCCATGAGGCCTCAAATGTAATGTTACGTGTATATACGATGGATGACATCGATGCTGAATTAGCTGTACACTCGATATCGTACTACTTCCAAGAAGTAGAAGCATCCAATTGATTACAAACTGCGGGGAACAGAAAAGGTTGGAGAATCGTTCCTCTAGGCAATGCCAATGGTGTCAGTGCGTTCCATGTGCCATGTGACTCAAATCCAGCTCTGGATGTCCTCCGGAGCTACCATTAGGTAGTAACACTAAGCTATGTGTATGATATTTGGTTTATCACAAGAAAGGACTCGGATAGACGCATTGATTATCGGCGAGTCGGTAACCGATCTTTGAAAATTCGATTTGATGAAGATTCGATAAAACATTGTACTGCTGGGCCTATGATTCTTGAGCAAAACAGTGGACAAATCCGGACTCGAACCGGAGACCCCCCGCACTCCAGCAACATGCTAAGCGGATGTGATAACCAGCTACACCATATGCCCTGTTATCGATTATGTCTGCTGGTCTAAGATAAGTCTAGATGGCGAGTCTCCGAAAACTTCACCTGACTTGGCCATAACATTCTTGGAATCCGATTTGTATGGTTGGCAAGGAAGGAAGACTGCCCAAGCCGTGCTAAAAGTGCGCTTGCGAGAGCCTAGTCGAACGTTCCCTCTGGAGCCTCGAAACCGAACCTAATCTTGAAAATTAATATTGGGAGTCTTGTACATGATTCCAAAGAGACGTGGGGAAGAAGTGAGTGCAGTTCATGGTGTACTGAACCTCTCATAACATGTCCATGGGGTGCGACGTATATGACAATGTCCGAGTGTGATGCTTCAATTTACCGTACCTGAGGAATACACACCTACAATTGTTACATAACAGCAACACTCCCACGTGCAGACTTGGGCGTGCACTTTGAACACGAGTACCTGCTTTGTGCTTTGTACCACACACTCGCATGTCGTTCAACATCTCTGTGTCAGGTTCTCATCCAAGTCCAACTTCCATCCCTGGTGGAGTGAAGCGCCACCGGAAGAATATCGCTCGCAAATCCACTGGACGCCAGCCTCCAAGGAAACAGGTAGGTTCTTTCAAGTCTCCACAAGTGTTACACTGACTCTAAGAAAACATCCAGTACGGGAAAGACTACAAGAGCGATGAACATGGCTCTTCCGATGAATCATCATATTTCTCAAACTCAAGCCCAGACACAGAAATCGTCTCACTTTGCTCCAAATTTGCTGACTGGCTTGACAGCCTCCGCGAGAATGAAACGGATAATCGCATTCTGGAGGCTGTTGAGCGGGACGGAGGAAACTTCTTTCATCTGATCCAGTGTGTTCTCGACTACGAACGCGCTTTACGAGGATTCGAGGATCACTCAGATATGGACGCCGAGACTTCAGGACGTATCAGTCATCACACAAGAGCCCTGCGCAACTTTGCTGATTTTCTGGGTGCCACAGCACGAGATGGTATGAGTATCTCTACTCCGCTATCGCTTGCGATCGATCGGGACGGGAAACAACTATTCCGTCTAGCAAAGTGCTGCTTAAGTTTCAACAATGCAATTAATGGCGAGGGTTCTGAGAGCCCATGACTATCATATGTGTGTATCATTTTCGCTTGTGATGTTTGAGGACTAATAAGGAGGAAGAACCATATAATTTATCTGCTCGTATTTTGACTGGAGCGCTTCAGTGTTGCATCTCAACATTTTGTGGTCTTCTCGTAATGTGTTTACGATACAATGTCTATAATTGGAGCACAATGGCGCGATTCACGAGAGATCATCAAGCAATTATGACGCCGAAAGTCTCGAGTATGGTTACCTGTCGGAGATTGAGGTGAGGCTGGTGCGCAATGAACTCGATGGCGCATGGCTGCCGCCCGTTATGTGCTCAAGTTTTCGAGTTCAATTGAAAGTGGGCGTTTGTCGAGACTTTGTAGACTTTTGTAGCAGTGGATGGTATACTCGAACCTAAATGAAGACTGTTTGCGAAGGGTGCGTTGAAGTGCTCACTAGTGGTAGTATGGCCGGAACATCTGCTAGTATCAGTCAGAACCTCGATGTCTCTATGTGGCGATTTTCTCAAGGATGTTTGGATTGAAGGCTTTTGCTGCATAACTGTTCACTCGCTCTGTCTAAAAGCCATAGTGGTTTAAACTTCTGTCATACTCTGCAATCAAAGCATAAACCAACATCTCAGTCATTATATCCGCGTGCCCGAGACAGACCCTTCTTCGACTGAGGAATCTCGACTCCCTGCTCCTTCCAGATCTCAATCTGGCGATCTTTCGCCACTTTGCCTGTACGGCTCTCGTAGTCTTCAACAGACTCGGGTTTCTCGCCATGAGGCGTAGCTCTGAGTGCATGGCGAGTTTGAGGCCAGAAATCGAAAGTTGCGGTGTGAGTCACAATCTAGTATCTGGTCAAACCCTGCGCTCTTCGTTGAGTAGAAACAGCACTGACCCTGTTATCCCAGAACGCGACTGAATTCGGCTCCCAGTGGAAGCGTACGTGAAAGTCAACATTCTCGGCGATCTGGTGGAACAAGAAATTGAGAATGGTGTCGGACTCAGGTTTGGGGACGCCAAGTATGCGACGAGTAAAGCCAGGGTTGACATAAACGCTCTTCCAACCAGTCACTGGGTGGACACGAACGACAGGATGTACGCTTTCGACAGGTTCGCGACGGACGTGGAGGCCAGCTGCGCGAGATCCTTCCGCTTGCGCGACGGCGCTGTGCAGAGCTGTAAGACCCTCGAGGTATACCTGCATGCCAGGACTGAGGGAGGAATAAAGAGCATAACTGTACGTGATCATCAGGATAACTTCTTTGCACAACGGGCAATCTTGTGCTACTTACCCAGAGCTCCAGAGCGTGTCACCGCCATACTCGGGACCAGTAATCACCTTCAAAGATGTGGTACTTGGCGGTTGGATCTCGTATGTCACATCGCTGTGCCAAAGCTCGATCTTCGAAAACGCGCTAGCGTCAGGGCGTCGGGAAGCGTCATTGTAAACGACTGAAGGATGAAATTAACAGTCACACGGTTTTTCGAACAACCTGACTCACCATGGACCTCCTCAAGTCCTGGTTCACGAGGGACGGGGGTCGTTGCGTGCTTATGAAGGGGTCCAAAGTGTCTAGCAATGTCAAGTTGCTCGTGGATGCTGAGCTCCTGGTCTCGGAAGACTACGCGACGGATGTGTTAGTTCACCAAGTAGGATGCCTATTTAGGTTCACTCACAAACAACGCCTCTCTCCGCAACAAGAAGGGCGCTTGCATGATAGACTCTTTAAAACATAGTTGCAGTCATGTAGATGGTACCTACAGTTCGTCCTTTTGTTGATTCGTTAGCTGGCGGAGGTCGATGCCAACGAGCTCTGTGCCAATGGCGGGTGTAAGGTGTTTCACTTTCTGTGCAGCACTGAAGAGAGCCGTCTTGCTTGAATCTGCAAAGTGGCCGCGGTCGGTGACCTCAATTTCTGTGAGCGGTTCCCAATTTACAACGGGGAAGCGGGGCTTGGTAAAGCATCAGTCTTTGCCTGTGAGATTGAAATCCAAAGTCACTCACCTTATACTTGGCATACGAATAGTCATCGTCGTTCTCATTACCAGCACTGGGCGAGTAGAAGGGATTTATGATCCGAGTTTCCTCTATCCGTTGATTAGCTTGAACTTTCTTCGACTCTGCAGCACTGCCGATGGTTCCGTTGCCGCTTTCTTCACTGATAGCTACTGGTGCCATGTTGTCGCGATTGAAAGGAAAGAATATATTGTCAGCGTCTGCGTTACACATTCCTCGCACTTTATATTGGAACAAAGAGGTCAGGCGACCACTCCCTGAAACTCAATGCGGAATGTGGTGCCAGTCGAAGGTCATATTGCGCAACCACATCACTCGCTTACCATTTTGGGATGCGATATAATCAAAATATTCTGAATCACATTATGACGATTGACGGATCTCTGCGTTCTTCGACGGACGACCGAGTTCCAGAGGTGCCTTCAGCCGCATGGTAACGTTTCTATCGGATCAAGGTGATAGTCTTGTAGTGAGTTGCGACACTAAATATCACGATTGCGATAACTCTGGTAGTCACCTGTTAGGGCTTTGCACAAATTTAGCAGAAGAAGAACACACAAGCAACCACAGCCCAAATGTCCATCTCGTGGCGGTCCGGTTTGGGCGCCAAGTACATCACAGTACCTATGCGGCACCCGTCATAGCACAGCAAGTGATCGGATGATCGGGTACAGATATCGATAGCAGCATGCAGTTCTAGTTTAAACAATATTAATTATATGCAACGTCACGTCCCATTAATTATTAGCTTGGCTCTGAAACTAGGAATCCGACTAGGCATGCATCAAGCATGAAGTCTGCGTTCACCCATGCGTGTGTCAGGGCTAAGTTATGCGGTTCAATGATGCAGCCCATATGAAGATATGACGAGTACTCACAAAACAACTTAGTTCCATCTCTACCCGCTACTCTCATGAGCTCCTTTTCACCACCTGGATGATATGGGAGGTAGGGTGTAATATTATAGACCTTCCCGTTGATCGCTGTCCAAGCATCCTCTTTCTTGTTGTGCAACTTAAGCACAGATGGTGGAATGCGCATTAATGCATCGACTCCCTGATAAAATCTCACTACATCGCATTAGAGACGCCATCGACTTGCTTACGCGTAAGTTCTGGCCAGATGCCTTGAGATTTCCCCAATCAAGAGGACCAAATCCAGGCGCTAAAGCAACTTTATCCCGTCTGGAAAGTCGTTTGGGTGGTTGAGTCGTAGTCATAGGTGCAAGAAGAGACGATGAACTCTGTGGAGGCGGAACACCTGGTCGGCGTGTAGCAAGGCTGGGCGCAGGCGGCGGGGGCATCAATGCAGAGTCGGTGAGTATGCTTGGTATGCTGAATCCCCTGGATGAGTCTGAAGATGAAGAAGGTGAAGTGGCAGCACGTTGTGCACTGTTGATCGCTGGGAAAGCGGGCGGTATGTCGTCTTCACCTGCCGTGTCCGATCCATCGTCCTCATCATCTTCATTAACTTCTAGGACTGGAAGTGACTGGTTTGGCAAGGAGTCGTTGGGCTCAACCGTGGTCACGGGACTTGAGGTATCAAGCGAAAACCAACTACGCAGATAAGACATGAAGCTTTGAAGCTTTGAAGTCGACCAATATTGGAAGGTATCTTGAAGAACCAGTTGTGAGTGGAAGCTCTCCTCTATGTACCTAATCCAGCAATAGAATGGGCGGTGTCGTGAAAATGCTGCTGCGGTTGTACTGCGGCAACTGCCGCGACCGCTGTTGCGGTGCTACCAAACGGTGAGTGCACTAGTGAGCACTGAGCATCAACTGCTAGTCACTGGAACCTCCCAGTGCTCCAAACGAACCATGGAGTCGAGCATGCATGCTTATATTTATATACACGCTGACAAAGTCACGGTCGTACTGCCGGTCTGCAAATCAGGTCTTCCATATATCATTGTTTCGAAGACTATATATGTATATCTTCTTTGTCGCTAAACAACCACTTCTACATTGTAGTCTGATTCCTCCCGGTGCAGTGTTGTTTTCCTTTTTTCCGAACGAGTGACTGCACCCGCGGGGATCCGAGTCATCCCGAGACGCGGTCGGTGCCACCGTGACCTTTCTTCGCTTTCTTGGTCCTCTATGAGATTTTGTTACCTGTCACTTCCGGAGTTCTGACGTGTCTTGCTCGAGTTGTCATAAACTGACAAAAAATATACTTACCAGTGCACGAGACTACACAGCGAGAGTGAGAGCATAGACGACCGGTGACGAGGTCCGCGACTGTGGCATGTCTGGGTAGAAGCGGTGCGGTGGTTGTGGCATGACGCAATCAAATCTACATATTTAGCAGGGATAACGCGATGAGATACATACCCGAGCATCTAATATCACATCCGTGCCATATAAAAAGTCCCCGGGTGGCACCTCCTTGAAGAAGTCGAAGGTAGGAAGAATTGAAAGGCGGGAGCTGACCTTGCGAGCGGAACGGCCGATGAACGACACGCAGTTTGAGTGCAAATACTCAAGGTGGCTCAAGACTGGGCGTGAGAGATGAAGACATTAGTTAGAGATAATTGACGAGTCGACTATACGAGCTGTGCGGGAAAGGAGAAGCAGTATGAACGGTCGGCCAAGGCGAACGCATGTAAGGTGACAGATACATGAAAGTGATAGCGGTAATAAGGCAAACCACGAGAATAGTGGAGAGCCTAGGCCCGGTCAAGACAAGGACAGCTATGCTAAGGTTGGTGTAGTCAACCATAGTATGTTTGTAGACTCATACATCACAAATACTCACAGAACATCAGGAGGCTGCCAGCCCCGTCGTATTATGTAACAAGGCGGACTTCAACTCCGTTGCGAGCAAATTTCAAACCCAGCATCTCTATCTTGATTCTTGACCGGTCGACCTTTGGCCAGCTACAGTCCGTACCACGAAATGCTGTTGTATTGTGTCAAATGTGTTTTAGACACAACACAATAGCATTTGGTGGAGTCATCACTAGTCAAGACTCGAGACTTTCAATATCTGGTAAGCTTTCTCCCAACGACGGTCCACTTTGCACTAGTAAGTATTGTCCCTGACGGCCTGACCGGTCAGACCACTTGCTGCACGCTTCTAGGTTACTATGTAACAACATAATACTGCGGTTGCTTTTACGGAATCAACAAGCACCTTCTGGTGGACAACGATCGAACAACAATTTCTTTCTGAAAGCAAGAACCTGGTGAGTCTTGCTGATAGGCGGATTCAATTGCTGTGTCATAAAATGCAGCAGGATTATTCTGATGTCTATGGGACCCCGCAGGAAAAATACCACGCGAGGGGCATAATTTAGAAACTAATTGAATACATGGACACGAAGTCCATTTTCTCTTGTATAGGATATCGTGCGAAGTCGTCTTCTTGATGTGAGTAAGCACGTGAACTTCGTCGATTGGAATGCTCACGGTTTCTACGTCAGTGAGTTCGACGTCTTAAACATCATCATACATAGCAATCCACTGTGGATGACTATAATGTTGTCAATTTTACATCGACATCTATGTTTTCCAGTACGTCGAAGGAAATGTCGCTACGGCCAGTACCAAAAACATTACTTCAATATGCTGAGGCCTAGGCGAATGTTGCTGCATCTCTTCATGCGACTTATTCTTGAAATCAGGTTCACGGATAGCACATGATATGAATCCGTTGCCCGCCCCAAATCCGGCTCATCTTTTGCAGCAGTTGTTTATCTGGTTTTGTGACTTTCATTCGCCCTCGGAATTCACTTGCCTCCGAGCCAGGTCTCTAGTACCTTTCCCAAATTCGTTCAGCTTTGACGATTTTGGGTGTTGCTGACTGACCAGGCGCTAATTTTTGCCATTTTGGTCTATACATACCTGGCAGGGCATGTTTTTAACATACAAAGACCGGTGCACATCATTATGTGGTGCCCTTATGTGGCGAGTATGCGGTCATGTTTGGATTGCTTACACTCTACCTTTATGCCCTGCCTAGCGAGCGGTTACCGGCACTGCTGCCATGGCATGTGTTTACCGTTCCCTTTTCTTGCAATGTAAGCACCAATCCAAAATACGGATTTGACCGCGAAAGGCACGTCCACTATAAAGGCGGGTACGTACCAGAGTAATCTATTGCTCATGTCCCCAACCTACGCCTAGTGTATCCAGATTTACAGCATGACTTCTCCTGTAACCTATACATCCACTCTTTCCGACTCCGAGCCTACAGAATTCATTTTACCTGACCTTGTCAGTGATATCCATTATCCCCTGCGACTGAACCCTCGCTATTATCCAATCTCCCGCGCGTCTGAAAAATGGCTTCTTACCAGAACGCATCTCACAGAGCTCGAAATTACCACATTTATGGGTTTGCGCGCAGGTGAACTTGCCGCAGCTTGCTACCCTGATGCTGATGCTTTCCATCTCCGAGTCTGCTCAGATTTCTTCAACTGGTTGTTCAATATGGATGACTGGTTGGATGAGTTCGATGTCGACAGTACGTGGGGAATGCGTGAATGCTGCATTTCTGCGCTTCGTGATCCCATCAACTCAGAGACAGAAAAACTCGGTGTAAAAATGTGCAAATCGTACGCCGGTTTATTGAGTTACATTTTCATCAGAGACTGACCGTCTGTATACTAGGTACTTCAGCCGCTTTAGGCTGACCAGCAGCTCTGGCTGCACTGAGCGGTTTATTCACACAATGGACCTATTCTTCATTGCGGTGGCTAAGCAGGCAGACGATCGTGCCAAGGAACGTATCCCTGATCTTGAATCCTATATCACCGTGAGGCGAGACACGAGCGCCTGCAAGCCTTGCTTTGTCTTCATTGAATATGCAGCTGGGATTGATCTACCTGATGAAGTAATGTCACATCCAGTCATGATAGCCGTGGAAGAGGCCGCCAATGATTTTATCACTTGGTCCAATGTGGTTTCTCATTCCTTGTCAGACGTTGTCGGCACTGCTGACATCACTCTTGACAGGATATTTTCTCTTACAATGCGGAGCAATCTCGCCACGATACACATAATCTTGTTGTTGTGCTCATGCGCGAACAAGACATGAATTTGCAAGGCGCTCTAGACTATTCCGGTTGGCTGTGCAAGGGTGCTATCCAGCGCTTTGAACACAACCGCGCTATCATCCCCTCATGGGGCAAAGAGCTTGACAAACAGGTGGCTATTTACCTCCAAGGGCTGCAAGACTGTATTATTGGTGTGCTTCACTGGTCCTTTGATTCCACCCGCTATTTCGGGAAGGACGGACATACAGTCAAGCGAGACCGTATTATTAGGCTACTTCCCAAACGGCCCTTGTAAAGCATATATCGCATCGGTTTTCATAGATGAGGTTGTTTTTGTCTTTTCTGCATTGTGGAATTCACTTTAACTGCAACAACTTGTACACTGACAAGCCCATTCGGAATTCTGGAGCGAAATGCAAACTGCCCTCTGGGATTCATAGGCTACTTTCATAGTGTTTGGCGTTGCATAAGAAATGTTGATGTAAAAAAGTTCTTTCTTCATTTTGTCTTGAGCTCATCAATGTCGTGGCGCAGCGAATCGATTTACGAATAGTTCGCTGAGGTCAGGTTCAGCAATGACATCACTTCAGAGATTTTGGCTGAAATCAGACCTTCACTCCATTCTACCTCTCGACCGAAGATAAAACATCCAATATCAACATATCTCTGGCACCCACAGGTGTCAGTTCGAACTCGCAGCCATGGGAGCAATCGGTAGATAGGTTATCGAGCAATCACAAGGTTGAGGTATGTTTTTCTGAAGGAGCTCGCATTGATCAAAGTTCCCGTGGAATTGAAGCCGTTATCTGACAGATTCTGACTGCATGCTTTCTAGAATAGTAAGGCCAGTCGGACGGAATACACGAATCGGGCAGACATTCTTGCGGAGCTATGTGCGCTTCCTATGAGCTCCATCGAAAGGAGCTCAAGTTTCAAGAACCGATCACAGATATTTACGCCATCTTTTGAGGTGTTGGTTCCATCCGCAGTTTCGGCCATGGTCGGCTCCGTGGAGCAATCGCGAAGATCCCCTCTGTCCTCTCATTCTCCATACAGAGAGATCAAAATTTCGAGCTCGTTCATACTTGACTAATGACTCTTGAAGGCCTTATTTCTTTCACATCCTCTGATCCGCTTTCATCATCCTTACCTTTGGGTGAAAACGTTGCTCATGAGTTCTCAACATATTATCAGAAATTGGGACATCATATCATCCTGAATCTCCATGTCAAGCACAATCGATCCGAGCGATGGGAGCATCAGACTTTATGGATAGATGAAACTGATTTTGATCTGCCAGGGTGCTCCGCTCGATAACCCCCGCAGAACACGATCTCCCCACCCCATCTACACAACTGTTTATTAGGGTGTTTACCAAGGGAGAGGAGCTTCTCAGCTGCATGGGACATGCCATACACGTTGGCGATACCTGGTTCAACAAACTATTGTCGGTAGCTGTTAAAGAAGAGCACGAGAGAGAGATGGATGGCTTGCTTACAGTGATGTGCAGTGATTACCAATCTATTTCACAGGCATATTAAGTTGTAGTGATATCAGAGGGTTATCATGGTCCTTCCGATTGCAGACGTTGTCGATAAGCCCATGCCGAAGGCGAAAATATTAGATTCAGCGAGACTAAGTCTCCTTGAATATGACGTGGCACCACAAAGTACTGCTAGTCGGTACATGTACACGCTCCTGTAAGACAATCGAGGTTATATTAATATCTGCATCGAAGTCAGCCACGATTTTGGCATGATATTCTCGAACGCTAAGGATGAGGCGTGGTCCCAGCACAAACATTTGCACCACCAATAAAATCGGAAGAGCACCAAGAAGTATCTGAGTTCCAAAAGAACTTTGATTCTACAGGAATAATTAGCAGTGGTTGCACGTAGATTTTAACGGGTCAGCGCACCATGAGTTCTATAGAGGGTATTGTAAGTTCAAGGCAAGAGACACCAACAAAGCTAGCACGCGCGGAAGTTGAGAAAAAGAAGACTAAATTGACATTACAAGCTCACCTCGCAAAATAAAGAACATGAGATTGCATCAGCACTCTGAAACAGTCCCCAATAGTCGATCCTGTCGATGGACCGAGTCGTCGCAGGTCGTGGAAGTGTTTCACAGCAATCCAGACTGAAAGACACAGTGCGATGACCTCCCAAATAGTGTAGAGCATCCAACACATTGAGTTCAGAAACCAGGCATTCCCTTCAAGTGTAAGATGGCACATATATGTGCCAGAGATTATCAGCTCCTCTGGTGTTTGTCGAATGAGCTATGTTGTTCTTGGAGTTAACAAGCACAATGCTTACCCACTACAGTATCCTTGAGTCCTAGTGCCGCCATTACTCCGCAGGCGATGTTAACAGCCAGGAAGATAACAACAAGGATTGAGAGGATCATTCTGGATCTCCCATACATGGTATGCAATCGAGCAATCATAATGGCTTGCATCATGTTTCAGTCGAGTCAATATTACAGTGGTATTGCAGCTAGGTAACTCACCGCCCAACATGGCAGTCACGACCACACTTGTCACATTTATTGCGCAGTACAAGATGTTGCCTGAAACTCCCAATCAGTGATCACCCTCGTACTAGGATCAAACACTCCAACTTACACCTATTCAATCATTATGTCGAGCCAAGTTCAATCGTCAGAATCTCACTCACCCCTACAATGACTGTATTCATTTGGATGGGAATGATATGGTTGCGCAATACTCACTGCATCTGTCAGCGAGATAAATGGCGCAAATGCTATGTACCGCCGGTCAGAATAATCGAACACAGCGCATACGAGACATACCCAGAACATTGGTGCTGATTGTCAGAGATGAGCTATTAGCACGGTGCCAATCTGTTGGCCTAGACACATACACGGAAAATAATATTCCACTATAACGTATCTAAAACATTTTGAAGTCAGCACAACTTGCCAACCACGCTATAGCACAACATGAGGTACGAACAACCAAATACAACACAGTCATGAGAGACCTGCGTTGCTTCTGCGCAAAAATCATTGTACTTGTTGTTTTTCTTCTGATATGGAGCTGTCACCCACCCAGATCAGTTCAATCTATAAGATTATTCTTAGCGAGTTGGCCGTTCCGAAGATGACATCGACCTACCTCTCGTCCGAGTGTTAATACTGGATATCATAAGAATGTCAGCAGTTTGCGAACACTGTCCTGCTCACCCCAATCGTATACCACCACGACGCCGGCAGCAACTGCAAAACTGCAAGTCAATGTTAGATCGAGACACCTTAATGAGACGAACCTATCCAATAGCTGAAAAGAACATTCGAATTGACTACTGGCCACGAACTAGGACCATTCGAGACTACGGTCATATTTGAGGGATGGGTGAGCGAGTGGGGGATGTTGTGGTGTGTACCGATCTAGTGTTCGTGTCAAATATAAGGCTACCTTCGGAAGTTCCAGCGCTCCGAGTCAGGGCTCGTAATATCACCAAAATCGGCATGACGGTTACATGATGGTGATGGATAGCTGGTTGTACCTGAATTTTCATCAGGGAAACCCTCCTTTAGTTAGAGCCATTTTGAACACGGCAAATCATGCCAGTGCTCTATACTAGTAAGCTAGCCGAGGGCATCGTGAAAACGTTGTGCCAGTGCCACTAGGCCTATGTCTAACATATATATCTAACGAATAGCCGCCGGCTCGGTGTCAATGGTGTCAATCCATCCCGTCATGCTGTGCTGCTTATTTGCAATTCATTTGCGTGCCCTCCCTCCTTTTGACCTCCAAGTTACTCTTCCATTTTGTTTCACGACACCATAGTCAGCCATACATGGATACCACCTACACCATCCAGCACGTCGTACAACACTCACGCAAGCTCACACATCCTGTTACCACTTCTCATTGCTCCTTTTGTTCCAGTGCTATATGGCGACCACCTGTACTTTTCATGATTTGGTCGCTGCATCCTGTGCTAGTCCACTGCCTGTCAGACGAAGCTCGCCAATTAGCATTTGTCAATATGTCTGATCTTGCTGACCTCCATTTGATGACGCCCGCAGAACGCAAAATCCTCACTCCATTCACTCGACCGTTTATCAGGGTGTCTGCCAAAGGAGAAGAGCTTCCTAGCCGGTGTTTGAATGGGATATTTCACATACGTTGGCGATACCTTTCTTAACCAAAAAATTGATGTCAGTGAGTTTTTTGTTTTTTTAATCATTCAGTACATGCTCTGTCAATGAGTGTTGAAGAACAGCACGAGGGAGAAGATAGGCGGCTTCAAGCTTGATGTGCAGCTATCAGTATCTTCATTGATTTATATTTATTCCAGAGGCATGTCAAGTTGTAGTGATGTCGCAGGTCGTTCGCTGTGCACATTTCAATATGTCCAAGTGTGTGATGATCATTGAAAAAGGAGTGTCTTCGATGGTCCTCTGAACCAAGAACACATGTAGATTGCATGAACTTTAGTGCAATTCTAGCCTCAGATCTTTTAACAGTACATGCTTAGAATTGAATAAACACCCGAACCGTATCGCAG
Organism: Suillus tomentosus; assembly: GCA_016647685.1. Classification (NCBI taxonomy): domain Eukaryota; kingdom Fungi; phylum Basidiomycota; class Agaricomycetes; order Boletales; family Suillaceae; genus Suillus; species Suillus tomentosus. Next base: position 78,770 of record JABBWJ010000109.1, read on the forward strand.
ACGTTGTTGATAAACCTAAGCCAGAGGTGAAGAGATCAGGAATATGGTGTGGCACTACACAGTACTGCTAGTTGATACATGCACACGCTCCTGGAAGACAATCGAAGTCATGCTAGTTTCTGGGTCGGAGTTGGCCACGAATTTAGCGTGATATTCTCGAATACTAAGGATGAGGCGTGGTCCCAGAACAAACATCTGCACGCCCAAGAAAATCGGAAGAACACCAACAAGTACCTGAGTGCCCATAGAAGTTGAATTCTCCAGGGATAATTAGCAGTGGTTGCACGTAGATGTCAGCGATAGGTAAGCGCACCATAAGCCCTGGAGTGAGAGTCGCAAGCTCTGGAGAGAGAATCGCAAGCTCAAGACAAGGGACACAGACGAAGCTAGCACGTGCAGAGCGTCAGCACATAAAAATAACCACATCCACATTACAAACTTACGCTGCAAAATAAAGCACGTGAGATTTTATCAGCACTGTGAAACAGTCCCCAATGGTCGACCTTGTCCGAGATGGCCCGAGTCGTCGCAGGTCACGAAAGTGTTTTACAGCGATCCAGACTGAAAGACACAGTGCGAGGACCTCCCAAACAGTGTAGAGCATCCAAGTCAGTGAGTTCAGAAGCCAGACATCTCCATCATATGCGAGATTGCATATATATGTGCCAGAAAGTATCAGTTCCTCTGGCGTTTGTCAAATGAGGTGTATTATTCAAGTCAACGAGTAAAGCTTACCCAGTATAGCATGCTTGAGTGCTATTGCCGTCACGACTCCGCAGGCAATGTTAACAGCCAGGAAGATGAAAACAAGGACGATGAGGATCATTCTAGATCTCTCGTACATGGTATACAACCGAGCAACCATGATGACTTGTATCATGTTCCAGTCGAGTCAATATCACTGAGGTATCGCAGCTGGGTAACTCACCGCCCAACATGGCAGTTACAACCACATTTGTCCCATTTATCGCGTAGTACATGTCATTACCTGAAACACCCAATTAGTGATCACCATCGTAGTAGGATTAAACGTTCCAACTCACACCTGTGTAGTTATTATGTCGAGCCAAGTTCAACGTTCAGAGTCTCACTCACCCCTACAAATGAGTGTATTCATTTGTATGGGAATAGGATGGTTGCGTAATACCCACTGCATCAGTCAACGAGATATATGGCGCAAATGCTATGTGCCGCAGGTCAGAAGAATCGAATACAGCGCATATCAAACATACCCAACATATACACGCTGATCGTGAGAGGTGAGCTATTAGTACGGTGCCAATCTGTTGGCCTCGACACATACACAGAATATGGTATTCCAATATAGCGTACCTAGACCGTTGGAGAATCAGCACAGCTCGCCAACCACGCTATAGCACAATATAAGGTACGAACAACCAAATACAGCACAGTCATGAGAGACCAACGATGCTTCTGTCGCGAATTCATGGTATTAGTATCCTGATATGTGACTCTGACACTCACCCAGATCAGCTCAATCTATGAGACCGTTCTCAGCGAGCTGGCTACTGCGGCGATAATATCGACTTACCTCTTGTCCTAGTGTTAGTGCTGGAAATATCATAAGAATGTCGGTAGTTTTCGAACACTGTTCTGCTCACCCCAGTCGTATACCACCACGACGCCGGCGGCAACTGCGAAACGCAAGTCAATGTCACTAGATCGAGAGATCGTGGTGCAACGAACATATCCAATAGCTATAAAAAACATTCGAATTGATTTTCGGCCACCAGCTGGGATCATTTAGGACGACGGTCATATTCGAGGGATGGGTGTAACGATCCTGGTATTCGTGTTAGATATACCACTGTTCAGCGCTCAGCGCTCGTACTATCCGTGATGGTTACATGATAGATAGTCGGCTATACTTGTAATCCAACACCTCTTCTAGTTAGAGCTAATTTGAACACGGCAAATGCCATAATCGTGCTGCGCCACTGCTGCGACTGGTGCGGCAACTGCCGCGCATCAACTACACAGCTCACTGCTGTCACTGGCTCCCAGTGCTTGTCGACATGTCCTCCAAACAAGTCATGGATTCGAGCTCAAGCTTGCCACTTCTCAGCAACGTCGCTTCGTCTCTTATCGCCTCCTCAGTTCCTGTTGGCCCATTGTTCCATCAAGAAATCTGTCTGATAAGCTCTTCGCACTCTTTGCTGAGTGCTAGTTACTTGATCTATGTTTCTTTTCATCGTTCTAGTCCAACCATGTTCTTAGAAGACCCCAATATTCTGCTAAATGAATTGAACACCCACGTCCGTCCCGTTTTGCCGGCAAACCCTTGTGGTGAGTTTCCTCTGAATATTGCGGCCATTCAAAGAATGAGATTCAGTCGGCGGATAGCATCAGATGTGGGCACCTGTTTCATCATTATCCATACCTCCTAATGTTGCATCTCTGGCCAAAGGTACAGTGAAAGTGCTTGATCGTGGTGACCTTGACTGTCGGCTCGTCCACTCAGAGTAGCGGTGTCCGGCCGAAGCCCGTATGGAATTGACGTTCCCAGTCTCCAGATTTCAGTTGGTCTTTCCGCCCTCGATCTTGAGCACACCTTGAGTGTGTCGTGCAATTGTTCAATTTGCCATTTCTATTCCTCGATCGGAGCTTAGACTATTTGTTACTAGTGTTGTGCGAACTTCGTGCTGTGGTTTCCCTGGGTGCGGCAGACTCGGACTCCCTAATTTCTTTGACTGCCGTAGGCCTTTGAGACCGAGCACATTGATTGCATGGACCGCGTGCGGAGGTTGACCATCATTTGATACAGAACGGGTCAGGAATAAAATAACGTATACCTTTGCGAAATACAGATTGTTCAAAGCCAAGATGTGCCCTGCTCACCAGTAGTGCTGCTCATAACAATCCTGAAATCCAGCCTCATATCCAACTATTCCGACCGCAAGACTATCAACACCCTTCAACTCTTCACTAGTCCAGAATCTCGTGCCAACGTTAAGCTCACCTAGATTGGAGAGCGTGAGTGCGTTAAGAAAGGTAGGCAATGGATCTTGAGGGAAGGGAGAGGAAAAAAAATATTGCATAAGGGGCGAGACTGGCGTAAAAGGGGGTTTAACTCGGATGAGTCGCGAGTGACACGTGATATGGTCCGTGCACGCTTACGTGATTCGTTGATTGTGGATTCATTTTGCAATTTCTATTTCCTGATCGAATTGTACTGGACTCGTTGTCTATGGCTGCCGTTGACCTCGTCCTTCGCCGTTCCACCCGAATAGCACAACACCCTCATCATCATCATCATCATCACCATACAACTAAACGACGTCCTTTGAATAACTTGGAAGAACTACATACTTCTTCTACAAGCGAGAATGACGAGCTCACCCCACGTGCACTCAGAGCCCTCAAACGTCAGCGTCTAGCTCTTGACTCGGACGGTCTTCTACTACCTCATATAGAGACCAACCATAGGAGAAAGAGACGTAAAGAGAATGATAATACGAATGTCGCTCATGGTAACGTCGGCGAGGTGCGTCGACGCATCCGCCAAGTACGAGTCAGAACCCGTGCTCAAAACGTGCCAAAGCCACGCCACATTCCACCTCTAGCACCAACAATCATCGATCTACCTATACAATCAGTTACAACTCAGGAATCCCTTCGTAATGTCCTCGCGGATCAACCAAGTATTTTAGCGCCCAAGGATCACGACGAGCCTGCATCGACGGAACTCAAGTCGACAATGGAGTCTAAACCCATGACGGAGACCAAGTCGTCGGCGGAGTCAAAACCGACGACGGAGACCAAACCGACACCGTCGTCGACGCCACTCGACCTTGACTCTTTAATCCCATTAGATCCTTTACCCGAATTCCCTCCAAATGACCCATCTTATACCAACTCTTCAGACTTTGTGTCAAATCCGACGTTTTCCCCTCCCGCAGATTTAAATCCTTTCTCTTCAAATACAATCCCCTTTCCATCATCCCAGCCCGGTCCTTTCGGGTCGAATTCATTCCCAACCTCCTTCTCCACTGGCTTCTCTCACCAGTTCATCCCCCAACCCGATTTTTCTCACTCTCAAGACAATGCCTTTTCAAATACAGCATTCCCTGACCAAGAGTATACCAATGGATACAACCAATCCAACGGATACCCCCAACAACGTATGTTCTTCTTGTTCATTCTTACCATCATCTAACACAACCCCAGCCACTTTCTCGCAACCAAACTCGTTTGACTACACACCCGCCCCACATCGCGATCGAGAAGTCAACATCTGGAAATTAGCATGTCAAGAGCGAGTAGAATTCTTGTTAGTCTCCTAGTTTCATTTTGATTCCACACCATTGACGTTCCCCAGACTTCGTCGTTACGGTACAGACACAATCAAAGCCCTCGTCGCATCCGAGGCACGCACCACTTTCCCCTCCCCATCCACCCACTCCTCCAACACCCGCTTTCGTCTCTACACACCTGCTTCCTACCTCGAACGCGCAAGCTACACCTACAAGTCAGCTGCATTTGAAGCTATTGATTTTGATATGGATGACGAAGAGGATGAAGACGAAGATTTGGATGAATGTGACCTTTCTGGTGACTATGATGACGATTATGATGATGACGAAGAGGATGCAGAGGGCGAAGACGGATTGTTTTCCATGGATGTTGAAGGTGCCAAGGCAATTGCGACGCCTTGTGTCCCGGCGATTGTGACTCCTACGGTACCGACTGTTCCGTCAATTTTGCCGCCGATAGCGCCTACACCGCAGAAACAGGCTACGTCACCTCCGAGATCTACATCGCCGCCTGGGCGGTCTTTATTGGACACGATGCCTATTCCACGCCCTTTGTGTGCCTCTCCGCCGTGTTCCCCTCCACGTCGAACGCCCTCTCCTCCGATTCCCCAACGTCTTTCTACCCCTACATCAACGACCACACAAACGCCTTCCTCAACCCCCGCATCTCCCTCAACACCAACACCCCCACCATCACATCCAACACCCACTCCCCAAACACCACCACCGATACACTCACCTCAAACGCCACCTCAAATACATTCTCCCACCCTCCCGCGCACTCCACCCCTCTCCTCTCTCCACGTAACCCTCCTCTCCGAGCCTCCCCGAGCATTCATGGGGCGTGGCACTCCTCCTGACAGGAGGCGGCTGAGCGAGTGGGGGAGGTGGGGATGTGTGCAAGTATATGGGAAGAGCGGGGAGAGGAGACGGCTGAGTTTGGGACATGGGGGAGACCATATGCATCTGCAGCCCATACAGTGTGGAGAAAACCTGGGTATGGGTATGGAGCAATTGCGCAAAGAGGATATAGCGAGGCACGAGAACCCACAACCACTGCAACTCACCGAGCACCAACCTCCACACGCACCCCAACAGCATGAAGACCCACATCCGCATCCCAACCCCCACGAAGACCCACCTCATACACATGCCCATGCCCACGCCGTACCAGGCGAATGGACAAGTTTCTTATTCGCAATGCTTGAAGGAGACAGGACAGGAAGCGCGGGGTGGTATGAGCTTGGAGCGCAGGGTACGCAAGGGGGCGGCGAGGGCATGGGTGCCGATGGTGTGCCGCAGAGTATGAATATGGGCGTTTTAGGAGGGGCACAGGGTATGGTGGGGAGTTTAGGAGGGACGCAAGCTGGATTAGGCGGGACGCAGAGTCTCGGTATGGGGGCACAGAGTCTAGGCATGGGCGCGGTCGGGCAAGGAATAGGAATGGGCTCGATGACGCAGCCAGTTTCCATCGGAGAAGCGGATAGTACGCTGAGATTTGCGCTTGGGTGAATTGCGCTGGTCGTCGTTCGCTGGATTGGAGCACTCGCGGTCCACCTCTTTTGTTGTATGCCTTGTTGTACCTGCATTCACCTCCTCGTCTTATTCACCTCATCACATTCACCTCATCGCCACAGCCTTGTGCACCTCATCACTATCACACAACCCACACATCACACCCGCCCAAAAATCCCACACACCACGACTCAACACAATATCAATGTAGCGATAATTTTTCCTGATCCATATCAGGATTATAGGATTTTTGGTTATACCAGCGAGCCCGTCTGAAGGTCATCAGGCGAGCTCGGTGAAGCTGCGAGCTCATGCGCCGTATACGTGCGCTATCGCAGGACCGGGCGCGTTAGGCCCGTCTCATCTCAACCACTGTATCAGAAGAATTGATTATTCCCACATGGGCTTTGTACCTCGTTGTACGCCTGTCCTCATTGTATGTTGCCACCTCGTGTTGTACACTGCCACGTCGTTGTACGTCTTCCGCTTGATACTAAAGCCCGCCAAGATGCACTGTTATACATGCATATCCATTTACCGACATCCTTGTACACACCACCCACTTGCATATATGCACAACACGATCGTCATTTGCACGCGGCCACGACCGTCATCTACGCATAACTCGTGTCAACTCGCGCTCAGGCTTACGTTGCGCCCACTCCACATGTTAGATATAACCCCACTCAACCCCGCATGTTACCACGTACACGTCCAATAGGCTTGTGACCAGCCCATCTACGAGCCAAGCCAGTCTACACGTCCACATTCACATCCATTTTGTTATCGACATCAATGCTTTCTTTCGAATTTTGGATCGTGGAGAGTTCATAATGGTATAGATATGTATTATGTCGTGACTGGTCGTTTTTATTTGATGAGCGTCGTGCATGCAATTTTACGGATTTTTTTTGACGTGTGTGATGTTCGATGTGTGGCACTCGCCAACGCTCAAGATGGAACTAAGGTACCCTTGTGTTCGGATTGAAACAAGGCGACCATATGCATGTCCCGTAGAATAGAATATGAATTTGATTCAGGTAGCATCTGGGCGGTTTTTGGGAGAGTGAATAACAATATGGTACAGGACTTTGGTTGGCAAGCTCGAGGTAAGAGACTGTTCTGCAACTTCATGATGGTCATTTGAATTCTGGAGAAACCAACTTAGGTTCATCGATGCGGTTTGTGGCTGTGCTACGACGTAACTTGAGCTGAACTTTCTTTCATTCTTGCGCGTTATCCAATATCCCACTCATGAGTGATTGGACGATGCAAAGGTACTTCTGTGGAGAAACGGGGTGACGAAAGGCAACTCGGAAATGGGAGCTCGTAAGTAATGATTAATGTCACGATGTTCCTGCATACTATTGATCCAGTACAACTAAAGTACATTTAGATGTCCTTATAGCTCACCCACCACTGAGGCGGTTGGCAGAACAATGTCGTCATCATGTCCATTTGCGCTTGTGTAGGCCGTGCTTGGAAGCTGATGGGATCGTCTGAACAAACGGAGAGGACCACCACCACCTCTTCTGCATCGTACTCGACTTCAAATTCATCGTCTGCGTATCCAATCGCCGAGGTTTCGTTTTCATAATCGTGGCTTGTATAGCCCTCATCTTCATCGTCCTTGATATTTTCATTATGGCCCCTGATAACGGCCTCGTATTCATCAGTCTTGCTGTCGTCGTCCTTTTCGTCTTCGTAGCGACTTGCATTGCCCTTGTCTTCATCAGTCTTTGGATCATCTTCTTTTTCGTCTTCAAAGCGAGTTGGATCGTCCTCGCCTTCATCAGTCTTTGTGTCGTCCTCCTTTTCATCTTCGAAGTAAAATGTATAGGCTTCTTCGTCAGTCTTTGTGTCGTCGTCCTTTTCGTCTTCATAGTGAGTTGTATCGGCTTCTTCGTCAGTCTTTAGGTTGTCTTTTTCGTCTTCATAGAGACTCGACTCTTGTTCATCAGTATTTGTTTCGTCTCCCTTTGTGTCTTCGTGGTCAGTTGGACCGCCCTCATCTTCATCAGTCTTTGTATCGTCCTCGTTGTCAGCTAACCCTTCTACCTCCCCCTCCGAGTCTTCATCCGCAGAATCCTCAGGCTCTAAGACTAGGTCGACACAACACTTGTAATCCAACTGACGAAGGCGCAACTCCTTCATAAGCCAATTACGAGTCAACGACGCGCACGTGGGATCATGAAAATTGGCGGGAGTGATGAACTTCTTGATCTCGTTCTCGAAGGCAAGAATGAAGTCTTGGGTTATGCAATAACCGTAATGATGTTCGCGGTTTCCTCTAGGAGGGCACTCGATATCAATTTGAGACTCCTGGGTGGATGAGGAAATCTGCAGTATTGAGGTGAGGTTTAGTATATTATATAACGCTGAAGAATGATATTGTAGGTTCGAACCTGGAACTTGAGGCTTTGGACGAATTCTTTGAAATAGAACGACAATTGCTCGAATGACAACGACATTGTGCGTGGAATGATTGGGATGATGATCGGGTACTCTAACTGAATTTCAGCCAACTCATAATATATAATTCCCTTTCATCCACTGTGGCCTTTCGGACTCTTTCCCCTTTGTTCGGCGGTCATTTCTCTTACATTGTTGCACAGGTGGCTCAGGTTGGTCAATACTAGATTGGGTGTGGAAAATTTGAAATCACGATCGCTTCTTCCGAGTCCGGAGCGCTGTGCAATGCTTCCAGGGAACCATTGTTCTTCGGCGGCGTGTACACTGCTCAGGCTGGCGCGGTGCTTCGTGACCTGCGAGAACGTTCTGAATGAATTTCTATGCCTCGCAAAGGTGCAACCAAGAACATAAATTGATCATGAGCATCGCATGAACCCCTTCCGCAGAAAATCTGAGATTTGGCCCGTTGTTGGGTCAGTCTTGGACGTTCTTCCTGCTAGGCTAAACCTTATTCCAGCCTTGAGTCGTACTTACTGCCTTAGTAGGCGATCGACTTTCAACCTAAAATCCCAAATGGCACGCTATTTTCAAATCAGTCTCACAAAAGAGCAACTTTGATTCAGTGTTACACACAAGGCGAACTTGAGGCTACGAAGGACAAAGCAAGCAAGGTAGGATGTCGCGTATTATGCAAGCGAAACAAGACTTTCAAGTTTGTGAGATGTGAATTATGTACTAATGTTCTACTAAGCTAGTCGTAAGAATTGCGCAGTGCGTGAAAGAAGTGAAGCCAATCTCATCGTGCACCACTAGTGTTAGGCTTTACAAGGCCTTTTTGGAATTAGCTTGACGATTCGGTCCCGCTTGACAGCATGTACATCCTTGCCAAAATAGCGGGCGGAATTAGATTGCCAGTGAAGGGAGCCGACCATACAGTTTTGCATCCCTTCAACATAGATAGCCACCTGCCTATCAACCTCTTCTCCCCATGAGGGGAGGTTAGCACGGCTAGATTCAAAGTGCTGGATGGCATTTTTGCACATCTGGCCAGCGTAATCGATGGCGCCTTGCAGGTCTAGTCCTCGTTCGTGCATGAGCACGGCAACCATATTATGCCAATGTACGTCACCACGAGATTGCTCCATGTTGTATGAGAAGATATCCTATTAGCGGTAATGTCAGCGGCACCGCAGCGTTTAATGAAAGAACAGAATTACATTGGACCAAATAGTATGATCGTTGGTCGCATCCTGCAAGGCTATGACAGCTGGATGTGACACAACTTCGTCAGGAAGATCAATTTGAGCTACGAATTCGATGAGGGGAAAACCGATCTTTGCTGCGCCAAGATCTCGCCTCAGTGCGATGTAAGATTCCAGATCATACATATTTCCTTTGGTACGGTCGTCCACCTGCTTAGCCACAGCAGCGAAGAACAATTCGCTTGCGTGAATAAACCGTTCTGTACAGCCGGGGCCGGCGGTCTCCCTAAGGCGGCTGAAAAACCTAGCCACGTAATGACTTTAGAAAGAGTGTTTGTGACGGAAGGGAACAGTCATACGATTTGCACATCTTTGCTCCAAGCTGTTCCGTGTCGAAATTGATGGGATCGCACAATGCAGAAATGCAGGATTTGTGCGTTCTTTGTACATCGACGACATTGTATTCCATCCAGTCGTCGATAATGAACAACCAGTTCAAGAAGTCAGAGCAGACTTTGAGATGGAAAGCATCTGCATCAGGATAGCAAACAGCGGCTAATGCGCCTGTGTCTATATCGATATAATCATGCCCTCTGACCTGGGGCTCTGCCAGTCGCGTCATGTCACAAAGGGTGACAAAGCCATTGATCAGATGCACAGGACACCACATAACAGTGAGAGTTTTGTCGCAAGGGATAGCGGCAATAATTGATGAGGTCAGGTAAAACAAATTGTGAGGGCTCGCAGTCAGGAGTGGTAGGGGTAATCGAACTCATAATATGAACGTCGAGATGAGTAACATATCATAGTGCAAGATCGTCAAGTCTTTATAGTGAGTTTTTACTTCCAGCCGAGGCGCTCTTTCCCGTGATCACAATATTCTTTAGATTGCTATATATTACGTTGTATCGTAATGTACCAGAAAGAAGCATTGAGCTTACATAATCTGACAATATCGACTAATATCTGAGTCTCACCGTGGGGATGTCTGTCTCGCTCAAATCGGAAGAGGACAATGACTCGTCGGACAACCGGGGTCGAGTTGACCATTCCAGAGTCAAATGCCGCTTTTTCATGTGTAACTTGATCCATACATATACATATTGGCTTGACGTTGCAAGCCCAGTGGCCCACCTGCCAAGTTTTACCTGAGTTCCCATAATACTGTCCGTGATATATGATAATCGGGCGGCGAGTGTGTGATGCATCGATACTTCGGGAAGTGCCGCCTGCGTCGGCGGGAACCTTGCTTGACCAATTAACATGACCAGTAACGATGAGGCAAAATAAATTTGAGTTGATTTACTGCTTGGAGTAGGATAACGAGCAGATACAATTTTGAGAAAAGAGGCTTGGAAGAGGCAGACGGTCGGTGGTTGTATGTGACGTGCGGTCAGGGAAGTGAAGTTGCCGGAAATTGAATTAAGAAACCTTGTCAAGCAAGGTAACGAGGTCTCTCTAATTAAAATAATCATCAAGCACCTGAGTTGAGTATTTTCCAGCATTAACACGATCAGTTTCCTGCCCTCCTCAGCGGCTCCACCCACCCGAGTTAACGCTCGGTCCAGCTCAATGCTCGGAGGGCCCGCAACCAATGTTAGCACCAATCAGCAACATTTGAAAAAGGAAAGAATTGCAGACGTATTGTACAGACACAGCCAAGACTCTAGGGGAAAATAATACGCGGGCCATCAAAATGACTGATGACTGGAAAATAGCTGAGCTTGACTCGTAACATATTGGGTGGTTTGGTAGATAATCAAACATGAACCTCCATCCCGCCCCATTCCAACACCCTGAACAGCGCTGTATCACTGGCTCTTGCAAGATCAACTCCAACTACATCCGCCCACCAAGCAACGTCTTTCCCTGCTTGCATTCGCGCGTTAGGCCAATCCGCTAAGTGTTCCTTACGGATACCTCTGAATAGCATGAATATCCGAGTCACGATGTCAGGTTGCGGAGAAAGGCTTAAAGGAGCGGCACGTTCATATGCCAGTTGAGGGACAAATCGGAGGGCGATGTATTCATGCTTGAGAATAGATGGTAGCCAATAGCTACCGTAGTAGTAATCAGTTTTAGTGTGATGCTCCGAGACGCATATACGGACGTACGTGATAAAGGATGTTCTGGCTTCAGTGTGGAGTCCCAGAGCCTTGAGCGACTTATCGAGGTAAACGGTTACTTTGTCCACTGAGACGACAATGGAGTCCATGTCGCCGAGAGTGCTGGATGTAGGACTGAATACATCCACTGATTGCAGTTCAGATGCTGGTGAACGCGGAAATGCATCCGAATTTGTCCTGCAAAGATTCATGTAAAGTTAATTATGAGAGTGACTTCCATGTGATGAGGAAACTCACTTTGCCTCCCAGAATAAGTACGATACGTCTAAACCAGAGTTCCTTTCAGTCAAACTCCCGTCTTGGTGGGTGCGGACATTCCATTCGACATGCTGTCCGTGTCCTTGCTTCAGGGTAACAACGGGGTAGATAGCGGAGAAGCTCCACTCAGGACTGAGGGATAGTTTGACTGAGACATCGATATCGGAGGGCGAGTATAGATAGATCACTGGCTTTCCACCGACCTGTTCCATTATAAAAGAGATAGAGTCTCCATTCGAGATATTGTATGACCCGATACTCCTGTTGTGATTCAATCTTGACCCACGCCACATTGTCTTGAAATCAGTAGAACCTCCCAACTTGTTAGCAACAACATCAACAAGTTCCTGCACCCGTGCGGACAACTCTATCGTGGCAGAAAGAATATCATCAGATGCCAAAACCAAATAGACCCTGACTTTGTTGTTGTTGCTGCGCAATGAAATAGCCCCAGCGTTACTACTAGTACTGCCACTGGGCGGAAGTGGGATGGGCAACGGTGATTCTGCGCGAGTCACTTCAACGGATGTAAGAGATTCAATTACTTTGTCCCATGTTTCAGCCGTGATATTCACAAGTTGGCCTTCGCAGATATCGAGTTGGTTGGTCTGGAATGTCATAGCGTTTCTTGGAATGGTTGGGAAATGTTTACATGCATTGTCGAGCATGACCTTATGATATCGATGAGCCATCTTGAGGATTTCAATGGTCGTTCCACCTACATTATACGACTTGTGTCGGTTGACCATTACACGTTTTTGACCATGTTTGAGAACAAGGAGTTTGGGGATTGGCTTCGTTACGTCGGCTCCAGCCTTTTTTCTGGAAACCTTGGGCATGGCAGTATATAGACAGCAATTCAGAGGTACGATGGTTTGAACTTTCAAGCAGAGTGCGACGATGCTGTCTTGTCGGAAATGTTTGTCCTCAGTAAGATTGAGTAGTACTTGGTTAACTTGAAGATGAACTCAGTGGCACCGCCACTCTCGGATGATCGACATGCAATTACCATACTTGAAACGCTGGTGCATAATTCTTTGTATATGATGTTGCTCCATCTAAGTAAATGACAAGATTGAACATAATTTAGGCCAGGTCTGCCAATTCGGCTGTATACTTGACCCATGAGATTGGATGAAAGATACTCCGAACATCAGAGACGTCAGAGCTTTCCCTGGTAAGTACTATGCAGTCGGAAAATCGAAAGGAACACAGTTGTTTCTATATAGTGGCCCGGATCCAGCGACCAGCTCGACTTCAACAAATTCCATGAGCACACAAATAAAGTGACCAAGATATCCTATGTATCATTCACCTACAGCATCAAAGGACATGATCCAAGAGATCATCATCATCAGTCATGTTAGCCTTCGTATACGCAAGCATAGAAGATCGCGTATAAAAGGTATTACAGGATTCAAGGAGGTAGCACCACTGAGTCATTTCACGTTTCGACCGTTATTGGTCCTTGAAGCTATGATACAGGTGTGCTCATCGAGACTTCAGAGGGGCGAGAAGAATTGGACCTGACAGATTCAAAACGTGTTCAAAGCAGGTACCGAGCCTGAAGATCGACGTGCATAAGAGTATGGGCACGGTGCAACCGCATATAGTGCAGTGACCCTCACTAAGAGACCAAGAAATGTCCTTGACGGACGGGTTGAGGCTGAACCAATAGATGTCGTGAGTCCAAGATTGTCAATGGGGCAGTTTATAAACTTACAATTCCAAACATTGTTCTCCGTTCATTTGGGTCTGCTCTTAGCGCTGATGTTCGACATTCGACAACTCCCTACTGGGGTATGGTCTACACGAGCCTGCGGCTGAGCGATTGCGCAGTTTTAGAACCTTCATCCAATCTCGTCCGTGAGTTAGATCTTATGTGTTGTGACGAGGATCCAGACCATCTGCTCTGCAGACGAGAGAAGGAGTTGCACCAACTGGCGGGTGACACAGGCCGGGTGTTCGTGGCCTCGTCATCCTGTAGGCTGTGCGGCCAAGCTTCTGATGAGGCAGGGAGTGACGACCTTTGAGTTCTCCAGGTCACTCGTTGGGTATATGCACTGCCCACTGGCCGGAAGGTTTGCGCATAGCAGCGCCCCTGGACGGTGGTAATTCCTCCGGCTCATGTTCACATTTAATTCGGAGTGGGGTAATAGTTCGACGTGAAGATATCCGAGCATGCACGAAGTTCACCATCAGTGGTGGTGCTTTGGCGGATTAAGAGCATTCCATCCGGTCCATACAGGTGTGGTAGTCCTGGAATCTCGTCAGCGCGAGTTCAAACGGATGAACTAGGTAAAAAAGCAGAAACAAAACAATGACACCGATGATAATCCTAATGCGAGCGTGTTTAGATAGGGTGTGTGATATTCGAATATGGGTTTGACATAGCAGAGGTAGAAGAGAAAGTACGTTACGCAAATGTAGACTTGATAGGATGATGATGACGAAATTGGTTTCGCAGAGGTGAAGACGGAGGAGACCTTAGTAGACAGTATCGATGGAGATGAGGTTGAAGGTGCCGTCGAGTTGAGACCACCTTAAGTCCAAGCACAACCAATTGCAAGGGAATCTGGAAGGCAAGGACGTCAGTATATACCGCGCGGTCGATCGATAGGTCGTTTTTCTCAAGCGCATTAGCTTGATGGGGGTATCAACTGAATAGTGTACCGTACAAACAATCAAAAGTTGGAGAGCACATACGCTTGGATCGTAATGTGAAGTAGTCTCGCTCATTGAAATTGGTCGACTTTCCAGAGCATCCAACGCAAGAAAAGATGAACTTCATGAAAGAGTGCAATGTCATGATGGGTGAGATTGGGATGGATAAGAATCGAGCGCGAGTTTCAAAAGAAGAGCTGAAATACCCGAGAATACCAGTGGGAGGTTCACTAATCTTTCAGCCTCCTCGATTTGCGCCTCAGCCACAAGTATGGGTAATAGGATGATCGCCGGTGTCAACACGTTGTATGAGTTTGGCAACCCCCAAGTTGTCGATTTCTCACCCAACTCCTTCGAAGGTCCGATTACTACTAAGTTAGTCCAAGTTCGAGGACATGTAGGAAATGGTCAGTCTGTATGAAGTCTGCGCAGACTCCACGCCAAAATATGGGGACATGTCTATGGTCGGAAAGTTCCGCGCGGTCAAAGGTCTGTCTCCATCATTGCAACTGCCTTGCTCAATGCTGCCTAGCATCAGGATTCAGCCACCATCATACATCCCGTCATCTGTGTCAACTGTCATGCCAATCTCGTTATCCTTGTCAGCTTGCTGTCAAAATTCTAGTGACCTGGAGGGAGAACATGGCAACCGTAGATTGACTCGGAGAACTGCAAGACAGCGACATGGTGTTTGCAGGCGGGTAGGAAATGGGTACTAAACAGAGAGGATGTGGACAGACAGGCAAGTGTGATATATAGATATCTGGTGCTATTCCATGCGTAATCGGAGGCTATGACGCCTCGGGGCTCGGCCAGCAAGCTCAGAAGTGCACATTTGATGCACATGCTTGTTTCATCCGTTGACTACATGACGTCATAAAGAACTACTACTCAACATTGTGTTGCGTGCACAATACTGGTTTGCAAATCAAAATCTACTTTGATCATCGAGTGTTTCCTTTTTTTGCTTGATTTTGCACCGCCATACTTCAGCTGAGCATCCATCATGATCAAGGGTTTTGAGACAGCCACGGGATCAAATATCCATCTCTTGCAGATTTGGGCGATAGAAACGCGGAACGTGGTATATTTATTATCTAGCGCGAACGCTACCCGTTATACACCACCAACATCACCCCCTCGCTCTCACCCATCCTTCAAATATGACCGTAGTCTCGAATGATCCTAGTTGGTGGCCGACTATCAATTCAAACATTTTTTTCAGCTATTGGCTAGGTTCGTCACGTCATGATGTCTCGATTTAACATTGATTGCGGCTTCGCAGTTGCCGGTGGCGTCGTGGTGGTATATGATTGGGGTGAGTAGGACAATGTTCGAAAATTACTGATATTCTCATCATATTTCCAGTGCTAACACTCGGACAAGAGGTATGTCGATGTTATTGCCGCAGTAGCCAACTCGCTCAGAATGGTGTCATAGATTGAACTGATTTGGGTGAGTGACAAGATCAGAAAAAAAAGAGAGAAATACAATGAATTCCCGACAGGGGCAACGCTGGTCTCTCGTGACTGTGCTGTATTCAGTTGTTCGTACCTCATGTTGTGCTATCACGATAGCGCGGTTGGCAGGTTGTGCTGACTCTCCAATGTTTTAGATACGCTATATTGCAATACCATATTCTGTGTATGTGTCGAGGCCAACAAATTGGCACTATGCTAATAGCTCATCTCTGATGATTAGTACCTATGTTCTACGTATGTCTCATATACACTGTGTTCGATTTTTCTGACTGGAAGTACACAGCAAGTATACCATCGGTCTCGCTGACAGATACAGTGAGTATTCCACAACTATCCCATTCCTATCCAATGAATACACTTATTTGTAGGGGTGAGTGAGATTTTGACCATCGAACTCGGCTCAACATAATGATTCAATAGGTGTGAGTCAGAATGTTCGATACTAGTACGAGGGTGCTCACTAATTGGGTGTTTCAGGTAATATTACGAACTACGCAGTAAATGTGACAAATGTGGTCGTAACTGCGACGTTGGGCGGTGAGTTACCCAGCTGCAACACTTCAGCGATATTGACTGGACTGAAACGCGATGCAAGTCATCACGATTGTTCGATTGCATGCCATGTATCAGAGATCTAGAATGATGCTTGTTTTTCTTGTGATTATCTTCCTGGCTGTCACCATCGCCTGCGGAGTACTTGCGGCAATAGGACTCAAGGATACTGTAACGGGTAAGCTATAATTGTTAAACTGAAGAACACGGCTTATTGGACAAACACTAGAGGAGTGGATAATCTCTGGTACATATATGTGCAATGCAGAATATCAGGGGGATCTCCTGCTTCTGCCCTCAATGGTTTGGATGCTCACCACGGTTTGGGAGGTCCTCGCACTGTGCCTTGCAGTCTGGATTGCTGTGAAACAGTTCCGTGATTTGCGACAACTTGGCTTATCGACGAGATCGTCCATGGCGAACTGTTTCAAAGTGCTGATGCAATCTCATGTGCTTTATTTTGCAAGGTGAGCTTGTCTTGTGAATGCGGTTATCTTTTCTCAAGTTCCGCACGTGCTAGCTTTGTTAGTGTCTCTTGCCTCCAGCTTGGTTACTTCTCTCCAGAGCTCTCGGTGCGCCGACCTTTCGCTGATGTCTGCTTGTACCTCCTGCTCAAAATTTCTGTAGAATTCAAGTGCTATTGGAACTCAGATACTCGTTGGCGCTCTTGAAATCTTATCTGTCGTGCAGATGTTTGTGCTGGGACCACGCCTCATTCTTAGTGTTCGGGAATATAATGCTAAGCTCGTGGCCGACTCCGATGCAGAAATTAGCATGACTTCGATTGTCTTCCAGGAGCATGTACATGAACCAACTAACAGTACTGTGTAGGGAAATGCTTATCAAGTGGTCAGCAGGGATGAGAAATTTGGTTGAGGATCCGTCGTGATATCTATTTAACATGTAGTGATTCGAGGTATATTTGAAAGGTCTAGGTAAATCCACTGGAAAATAGCAGTGTACGATACATCTTGGCTCGCGCTGTGTAGTTGACATCTGTTAAATATATGAGACGTCATCCATACTAGGTCGAAAGACAAATCGCACATGCAAAAAGCTCGTAACAGGCAAGAGGCTGGCCATTATATTTCAGTGATGTTTTTCAGTCCGCGCAGATCGAATATTCAACACATGAAAGCCATGATATGCTGACCTGCCAGTGGCACACCAAATCACAGCGATAAATCAAGGTTTTATAATTGCCCTTGACAGTGGTAGAGGAGAAACGGAAACGAGCGTCGAAAATGACCTGTCGTGGGCATCAAGGACTGGGTTGGCTGCTAGACGTTCCGAATAATTACGGCTTGCCACTTAGTGCAAGTGTGGGCGGCCAGTTCACTGAGTTCCAGCAGTAATACAACAAGAAACGGGTTTGTCTACATAAGCCTCAACATAGATATACTTCAAAACACCATAGATTAAATAAATACCACGACCGAAGACTCATTCTTGACCAACTTATGTCTCCTCCCTGCAGACCACTCGGCAAGTATGTCCCTACACAATACTGCTAGTTGATACATGTACATGCTCCTGGAAGACAATCGAATTCAGGCTAGTTTCTGCATCGGAGCCTGCCACGAGCTTGGCATGATATTCTCGGACACTAAGGATGAGGCGTGGTCCCATCACAAACATCTGTATAAACAATAAAATTTGAAGAGCACCATTGAGCATCTGAGATCCAATAAAACTTGGATTCTTCAGAACGATGAGCAGTGGTTACACGCAGATGTAAGCAACAGTTCGGCGCACCAAGAATTCTGGAGAGACTCTAGCGAACTGGAGGCAAGAGAGGCCAACAAAGCTAACATGTGCAGACCTTGAGCGGAAAAATATAACCACGTTCACATTGCAAGCTCACCTTGCAAAATAAAGCACATGAGATTTTATCAGTACTCTGAAACAGTCCCCGATGGTCGATCCTGTCAATGGGTCGAGTCGTCGCAGGTCACGAAAGTGTTTTACAGAGATCCAGATTGAAAGACACAGTGCGAGGATCTCCCAAACAGTGTTGAGCATCCAAAGCATTGAAAAGAGAAGCCGGGCATCTATCCCAAAGCCGAAACTGCACGTATGTGTGCCAAAGAGTATAAACTCCCCTAGTGTTTGTCCAATGAGCCACATACTTCAAGTCATTAAGTGAAGCTTACCCGCTACAACATACTTGACGTCCATTGACGAGATTACTCCGCTGGTGATGTTAACAGCCAGAAAGACAACGACAAGGAAGATGAGCATCATTCTAGATCCCTGATACATGGCGTGCAACCGAGCAATCATGATGACTTGCATCATGTTTCGGTCAAGTCAATATCAGAGGTATTGCGACTGGGTAACTCACCACCCAACATGACAGTTATGACTATATTTGCCCCAGTCAGCGCGTACATGGTGATATTGCCTGAAAACCCAAATAGTGATCACCCTTGTACGAATAACAAATGCTCCGACTTACACCTATCGGATCATTATGTTGAGCCACATTCAACGTTCAGAATCTCACTCACCCCTACAAATTAGTGTATTCAGTATATGGGAGTGAGGTGGTTGCGGAATACTTACTGCATCTGTTAAAGTGACCATTGGCATATTTTCTGTGCCACGATCAGAAGAATTAAACACAGCGCATATGACACATACGCAGAATATAGGTACTAATTATCAAAGATGGGTTATTAGCAGTGCCAATTCGTTGGCCTGGGCACATACACAGAATATGGTAGTCCAATGTAGCGTATCTGGAACATTGGGGAGTCAGCACAACTGCCAACCACGTTATAGCATAACATGAGGTACGAACAAGCAAATACAGCACAGACATCAGAGACCAGCGCTGTCTCTGTTGCGAAGTCATTGCATGCTCTTATTTTCTTCTGATACGGGACTCTTGTCACTAACCCAGATGAGTTCAATCTACGACACCAATCTTATCGAGTTGGCTGCTGCGGCGATAACATCGACCTACCTCTTGTCCAAGTGTTAGTGCTGGAAATATTGTGAGAATACCAGCAGTTTCCGAGCACCGTTTTGCTCACCCCAGTCGTATATTACTGCAACGCCAGCGGCAACTGTGAAACCGTAAGTCAACGTTAGATCTAGACATTTTGATACAACGAACTGTTCCAATAGCTGGAAAAAATAAGTAGATTCATTAGCGGCCACTGAGTGGGATCGTTTGAGACCTGAGTTATATTCGACGAATGGGTGTGAGAGTAAAGAATTTTTGTGGTGTATAACGATAGCATTCGTGCTAGATATATCACCGTCTGGCGCTTGTGTCGCCAAGAATTGCAGGATAGTCATGGATATTTGATCACACCTCAAGGACCCGGATAATCTGTGTGGAAGATTGCGAAATCAAGCAAAGGGTGCAAGCTCTCGATAATCAAAGTAGAATTTGATTTGCATTTCCAACATCATTAATATTGTTGAGGTGTCCCGTACCAAATTATGTAGCCATCGATCTAACACAGGTTCAAGTGCGATGTGATCGCAACAAGGATCTGCGCTCGAGGCCTGCTACCAGCTCCTCCGATTGCTGTTTGTAATAGGGTGGTATTCTATGGCATGGCGCAAGGTCAGATGAGAAAAACAGCAGCGCATTGTATTTGGTGCATCCAATCGTGCCCTTGATGCGATGGTAGTGTATTGCACTGGCAAATACATCTTCACTCGCGCTGTGCGGTTGATATCTGTTAAACATATCAGACGTCATCCATACTAGGTCGAAAGACAGATCGCACATGCAAGAAGCCTGTAACAGGCAAAAGGCCCGATTTCTGATTGTACAGGCTCGTGTCGATGGCCATTGCATTTCAGCGATGTTTTTCAATGCTGCCTTGTGCCGTAGCCGGTAAAAGTTGCAAGTTAACAGGGAGATCCGCTCAGCAATTTCATGGACAGGCTACGAATGTCGTGCCATAGTCGAATGATCTCACATCTGCAAACGCATAGCCAAAGTCCGAGTAGCATACCATCTCATAACCCCGTTTTTTTTCACTATGAACCTGGGATTTCGGTGAATTAGACACAATCTCATTGTATTTGCAGCTCGTGGCTTTCACTTACCCATCCAATCATCGCCTTCAAACTTCATGATGAGCTTGTTGGCTCAATGTGGAAACCGAGGACACGAAATCTGTGCAGCTGAAGATCAAGTGTGGTTTCTGCTTCTCTCATATTATTCCTCCTAGTGCCTGACTTGCGCCTTCGAATCTTTCCAGCCAGTCTAGTAATTTGGTCAGTAGAACTGAATCGCGTTTGGGTCACGAGCAAGACGCTGGTTTGCAGTCATAGTTCAGGGTTGCCTGCTAGTTATTCTTCATGCAGGTGGCAGCGCGGATAACTTGCGTAGCTTCCAGCTCTATGGGCCTATTTGCAGATCATGATTGAAGTACTTGGTGTCAAAAAGATCAGGTGGAACGTTCATTATCGTACAGACATACCATTGCTTCAGAATCTTAGTCAGTGTAAGTGACTAGCAGACCTGGTACTAGTAGGGCCCGTGGTTGCAGGCACATTGAGGCTTGATTGCTGAAATCGCCCGTTGGTCACCGGTTGTGTTCAAATTCAATGAAGGCACCACACACGCTGCTGGGTATGATGACGATCCAAAGAATAGACCGTGTTGAGGCAGGGGGATCAAGACACACATGATACTGGACATGATCAATGAATGATGTAGTGTTTTCTGGCGCGTACCAAACATAGTACAGAAGATACGGGGCCTCCATCGGTAACGTACTAACGACGTTGAAAATTGGTCTGACTCTGAAAGCCATTTATCGCCTTCGGTGTTTGCCGAGAGTTGACAAACGAACCACTCTGCTAGATCTGACTTGTCGCAGTGCTCTGCAAGTAATCGGCTAACAGAAGGACCAGAATTGACGTGCAGGTAAAGCTCGACGGACAGGCATTATGCCATCTGAGGCTGAGTACTAGTTGGACCTTCTTTGTACGCCATGAAATACTTCGCCAGCCTCACGAGCAGCTCTATCCCTTGATTCCTACAGTGACACGTCTTCTCTTCAGATTTCCGAACCGATAATCCCAGCCCATATGCACCCACGCTGATCTGCGCATTCCAATATAGGACTGCGCCCCCAAAGAATTGGCATTGGCATATGCATTAGAAACGCTTATTCAGGGCGTCTGGTTTTGGCCAGTTGTAAGTTGTTTGCCCCATTCCACCTGTCGACGGCATATGCTAGACTCACCATCAATACAGCAGCGCTCATGCGTCCGCCGTCCTCGAGCTTCAATAGAATCGCTTGAATATTGATCTGCGTCTAGACCTAGACTTTACCCCAACCCCACCCGAGGACGATGCACCAGTCTATCGAACAAACCGCGTATTTCAATGCTCAAGGTAAGCATTTATATGGGCTTTCGCTTAGGATCTGCTCTCACTACCTGCAACACGCTTGTTTTCCTCTCGTAATCCATCTACATGGCATGGACAGCCCAGATGGACGATGATGTCCACGAGGAACCATTACTTTATCAGTTATCTGGGCTTCCGCAAATCTTCGTTCTCGTTTTCAAAAACATAATTCATTCCATTTCCCCGAGTCCACCAACTGGTCTAGATGGATGAGCGAGACCGTTCCCAGACCAGCTGTCCGAACCGACATGCTACTCACGGTGACAGTTATTGATGACGATGGTGTCAACAGATGGGTCCGTGTCATAACCTGGTTCGATGCTTCACGCTGACAGACGTGCAACTTTATGGGCGTTAACAGATGACAAGGATGGTGGGCGCCTTACTGACACTTCCCAGGTGCGCTTGATGCCTGTCGACTTGAATCTCTTCTATACTCTCCACTCAGCACTTGTCACCTCCTTGCCACGCTCATTCATTCGGGACAAAGGCATATACTCCCCGGCCAGTCTCATTTTAAATTATCATGCTCAATATGGTTGAATCATGTTTGAACAGACATCAAACTCGCGATATAGTGCCTGCTTCCCCTCTTCACGCAGGATTCGTTCTGCAGCCCAGATGGATGATATAGGGTAGACATGCGTCTGGCCCATTCCGCTCCACTCTTGTGCACGACCCTTAGTCATTCAACAGAAACGGCTCGACTCACAGGCGCTATCGAAGGACCATCAAAAACGAGTCCATTCACATTGGTCACCCTAACGGCTTCCTAGGTACACCTTGAGCCAACTATGCAGGTTCAAAACTAAACTCTGTCATATCGCTCATAATTTATTTAATTTGTACTATAAGCTGTCCGAGCTCGGCAACGCTACTTCTACTATAGCTAGCGTTATCGGTATACATGTTTCACGGTCCAATTTTTCAGGGTACAGTGATGTTTGTGTGTATAAGTTGATGACCGAAGAAGTCCGTTCCACGTGCTCATATTCACGATCCTACATTCATTGAGTAGAAGAGGCTCGACTCATAGCTAGGTAGACCTTGTGGAGAAGGGCCATCAGCGAGGAGACTATTGGCAGATACAACAAAAAATAGCTTTGCCTAGACATTTCAAATATACTTCGAAACACCATATCTTAAATAAATACTACCACGAATCTTCAACCAAATTTCTCCTCCCTGCAGACCACTCAGCAAGCATTTCCCTATACAGTACTGCTAGTGGATACGTGTACACGCTCCTTGAAAACAATCGAATTCATGCTAGTTTCTGCGTTGGAGTCTTCCATGAGTTTGGCGTGGTATTCTCGGACGCTAAGAATGAGGCGTGGTCCTAGCACAAACATCTGCACGACCGATAAAATCGGAAGAGCACCATCAAGTATCCGAGCTCCAATAGAATTTTGATTCTACAGAAATGATGAGCATTGGTTGCACGCAGATGTCAAGAACGGGTCAGCGCACCATGAGCTCTATAGAGGGAGTTGCAAATTCGAGGCAAGAGACACAAACAAAGCTAGCACGTGCGGAACTTGAGAAAAAGAAAACTAAATTGACATTACAAGCTCACCTCGCAAAATAAAGCACATGAGATTGCATCAGCACTCTGAAACAGTCCCCGATAGTCGATCCTGTCGATGGGCCGAGTCGTCGCAGCTCACGGATGTGTTTAACAGAAATCCAGACTGAAAGGCACAGTGCGAGGACCTCCCAAACAGTGTTGAGCATCCAAAACATTGAAACCCGAAGCTGGCCGTCCCCTTCATATCCATAATAGCACATATACGTGCCAGATATTATTAATTCCTCTGGTATTTATCCAATCAGCCGTGTTCTTCAAGTCAACAAGTGAAGCTTACCCCCTACAGTATCCTTCAGTATTATTGCCAGGATTACTCCGCAGGCAGTGTTTACAGCCAGGAAAATGATAATAAGGAAGATAAGCACCACCCTAGATCTCTGATACATTGCATGCAACCGAGCAATCATGATGACTTGCATCATGTTTCAGTCGAGTCAATATCACTGAGGTATTGCAGCTGGATGACTGACCGCCCGACATGGCACCTACGGCCATACCTGTGCCATTTAATGCGTAGTACATAATATTGCCTGGACCACCTAATTAGTTGACACCCTCTATGGTACTAGGATCAAACGCTCCAACTTACACCTATTTAGTGATTATGTTTAGATAAGCTCAATCGTGTTGGTCAGAATCTTACTTACACCTACAAATGAGTGTATTCATTAGATGCGAATAAGATGGTTGTGTAATACTTACTGCATCTGTCAGCGAGACCCATGTCATATTTGCTGTGTGCCGTCGGTCAGAACAATCGAACACAGCACATATGAGACATACCCAGAACTCTCGCACTAATTGTCAGAGCTGAGCTATTAGCACGGTGCCAATTTGGATCTCGACTCGACACGTACACAGAATACGGTATTCCAATATAGCGTATCTAAAACATTTCGGAGTCAGCACAACCGCCAACCACGTTATAGTACAACATGAAGTACGAACAGCCAAATACAGCACAGTCATGAGAGACCAGCGTTGTCTCTGTCGCCAATTCAATGTATTCGTTTTTTCTCTGATACGGAACTCTTGTCACTCACCCAGATCAGTTCAACCTATGGCACCATTCTTAGCGAGTTGGCTGCTCCGGCGATAACGTCGACGTACCTCTTGTCCGAGCGTCAAGACTGGGAATATCATGAGAATATCAGCGATTTTCCAACACTGTCCTGCTTACCCCAATCGTATACCACCACGATGGCGGAGACAGCTGCGAAATCAGTCAACTTAGATCTAGACATGTTGATATGACGAACCTATCCAATAGTTGTTTAAAAAATTAGAATTGATTGTCGGCCACCAACCGGGATCATTTGAGACGTAGGTCATATTCGAGGGATGGGTGAGCGAGTGGGGAATGTCAGTGGTGTATAACGACAGCGTTCGTGCTAGATATACCACCGTTCGGCCCTTGTATCGCCAAAATCAGCATAACGGATATGTATATTTGATCCTGCCTCAAGACCCTTGATTGAGTGAAACGGTGCAAAAGTCAATCAAAAAGCTGGCAATCAAAATAGATTTTGATTTCCAAATAGGTATTAACCATGTAATCATCGATCAAATCAGGTCAAAGTGTAATATGCATGAAACAAGCATGTACACACTCTTCGGCATCACTGACTGAGCTCGAGGCGCAACAGCTCTCCAATTACTCTTATGGCGCAATGGTCATTCTGCAGAACTCAGACAATACAAAGCGCACCATGTTCGATGCCTCGTGCACTTGATGTCACGCCAGCCTGAGGAAGCTAATTTCTGATTGTGCAGGCTCATCTCGATGGCATCGTGTTTCAGTGAACATGGAACATGTAAGAGTGAAACCCATCGTTCTCGTGTAGGTCCATCCTGTAGTGGCACAGATTAGTGTCATCGAGTGTTAAATACATGAAAGCCATGATATAGTTTACCTGAATATAGGGATTTAAATTTCAGAATTGCTATCGACGAAGAATGGAAACGAGGGTCAAAAATAACTTGTCGGAAGGTCAAACAGCTTTAATCAAAATCCGCAGCGCTAGTACCTACGACGTTTGCGGAGTCTGAAAAATGACGGAACTCACACGTGCCAATTTCTCTCCGAGTCGCTCGCATCGGTCATGGAAGACAATAATCGACCTACGCGTGAAGCTCGACGGACAAGCGCTATGCCATCGAACCTGATTTTTTTTTTGATCCTTGTGTATTGTCCTGTGGGGCGGGGCCCTATGGTGGACGCTACTTGCTACATCGAACCTGAATGAACGACTATCGCATTTGGTCTGCCTACCGTAATAGTGCTTGCATCATTAAACTGGTGAGACTCAGATATTAGTCGATATTGTCAGATTTTGTAAGCCCAATGCTTCTTTCCAGTACATCACGATCTGAGTCACACTAATTTACTGATGCCGAGTATATATGTGAGACTAAAGTGTTGCTCCTGTGACAGATCCTCCAGACACATTCTTTCTCGCGTTCAGGAACGTTCTATATGTCAAATAAATATCACAGTGGATCCTCGATCTAATTTCTTCTCCCTCCAGACCACTCTGCAAGCATGTCTCTATACAGTACTGCTAGTCGATACATGTACATCTTCCTGGAAGATAATCGAATTCATGCTAATTTCTGCGTCGGAGTATGCCACGAGTTTGGCATGGTATTTTCGAATGCTCAGGATGAGGCGTGGTCCCAGCACAAACATCTGAATGACCAATAAAATTTGAGAAACACCATCGATTATCTGAGCCCCAATAGAAGTCGAATTCTACAAAACATGATGAGCAGCGGTTGCACACAGATGTCAGCAGCAGGTCGGCGCACAAAGATTTTTGGAGAGAGGAAAGCAAGCTGGAAGCAAGAGACACCAACAAAGCTGCATGTGCGGAACTTCAGCAGAAACATATAACCGCGTTCACATTACAAGCTGACCTTGTAAAATAAAGAACATGAGATTGTATCAGGATTCTGAAACAGTCCCCGATGGTCGATCCTGTTGATGGGCCGAGTCGCCGCAGGTCACGGAAGTGTTTGACAACAATCCAGACTGAAAAGCACAGTGCTAGGACCTCCCAAACAGTGTTGAGAATCGAAACCATTGAAAACAGAAGCTGCTCGTCCCCTCCATATAGTACATAACCGCACACATATGTGCCAGAAAGTATGAACTCCTCTGGTATTTGCCCAATGAGCCATGTTCTTTAAGTGACTGAGTAAGGCTCACCTAGTACAATATCGTTGAGTCCTATCACCGTGATCACCCCGCAGGCGATGTTTACAGCCAGGAAGATAATAACAAGGAACAAAAGAATCGCTCTAGATCCCTGATACATGGCATGCAACCGAGCAATCATGATGACTTGCGTCATGTGTCAGTCATGTCAATATCACAGAGGTATTGCACCTGGGTGACTTACCGCCCAACATGGCAGTCACGATCACAATTGTGCCACTTACTGCGTAGTCCGCGATAATACCTAAAACTCCCAATTGGTGAACACCATCGCACTAGTATAAAAGACTCCGACTTACACCTATCGAGTCATTATGTTGAGCCAAGTTCAATGGTTGGAATCTCACTCACCCCTGCATATGAGTGTATTGATTGGACGGGAATGAGATGGTTGCAGAATACTCACTGTGTCTGTCAGCGATACCGATGGCACATATTCTGTGTCCCGCTGGTCAGAAAAACGAAATACAGCGCACATGAGGCATACCCAGAAGATAGACACTAATTGCCACAGATGAGCTATTAGCACAGTGCAAAGTTGTTGGTCTCGACACATACAAAGAAAACGGTATTCCAGTGAAGCGTATCTAGAACATTTTGCAGTCAGCACAAGTTGCCCGGCACGCTAAAGCACAGCATGAGGTACTAACAATCAAATACAGCACAGTCATGAGAGACCAGCGTTGTCTCTGCCGCAAATTAATGGCATTCTCTTGTTTTCTTCTGATACGGGACTCTTGTCACTCACCCAGATGAGTTCAATCTATGACACCATTCTTAGCGAGTTGGCTGCTCCGACGATGTCATCGACGTACCTCTTGTCTCAGTGTTAAGACTGGAAATATCATGAGAATATCAGTGATTTTCGAATACTGTCCTGCTCACCCCAATCGTATACCACCATGACGCAGGCGGCAACTGCAAAACCCCAAGTCAACGTTAGATCTAGACATCTTGATACGACAGACCTTCGAAATAGCTGATAATAATGTTCAAATTGATTTGCGGCCACAAACTGGGATCATTTGAGACGAAGGTCATGTTCGAGGGATGGGTGCAAAGGGATGGGTGTGAGCGAATGGACAGCGTTCGTGCTAGATATACCACCGTTCAGCGCTCCCTACTCTACGGACGTACATTTGCATACAGAGGGGATACACATGTACACACATACACACAGTAAATGGTCTAGGACTGTGTCTAATCTAAGAATCGACGTCATTGGCAAATTGCGAAATTTACATGAAGTTGGAGCGTGGGTCTAAGGTAGACAAGCTGCGATAAAAGCCATTACTACCTTCGGTGTTTGCCGAGAATCGAAAAATGAGTTTCTGACTTTGTTTGTACGCCACAAAGGTACTCCAGCCCTTTTCATCCACTTGACCGGCCAACTTCTCGTTGTATTTCAACATCGCCCATCAAGTTCCAGGTTAGTTACTGGACGTTCCGGATAATTTCACCTTGCTACTTAGTACAAGCGCGGGTACTACATTCTAATAGTAATGCTACAAGAAAAAGGTTTGTCTATACCTTCCAAATATACTTCGAAACACTGTATGTTAAACAAATACCACGACGTATCCTGCACCACATTTCTCCTCCATGTAGACCACTCGGCAAGCATTTCCCTATACAGTACTGCTAGTGGATGCATGTACATCTTCCTGGAATACAATCGAATTCATGGTAGTTTCTGCGTCGGAGTATGCCACGAGTTTGGCATGGTGTTCTCGAATGCTCAGGATGAGGCGTGGTCCCAGCACAAACATCTGAATGACCATAAAAATTTGAAGAGCACTACCGAGTATCGAAACTCCAATGTCTGATTTCTACAGAAACGATGAGCGGTGGTTACACGCGGATGTGAGCGACAGGTCGGCGCACCGCGACTTCTGGAGAAAGAGCAGCAAGATGGAGGCAAGAGACACCAACAAAGCTAACATGTGCGGAAATTCAACAGAAAAATATAGCCGCATTCACATTACAAGCTCACCTTGCAAAATACAGGGCGTGAGATTGTATCAGCACTCTGAACCAGTCCCCGATAGTCGATCCTGTCGATGGGGCGAGTTGTCGCAGGCCACGGAAGTGTTTCACAGCAACCCAGACTGAAAGGCACAGTGCGAGTACCTCCCAAACAGTGTTGAGCCCCCAGGCCATTGAAATAAGAAGCCGCTCATCGCTACCAATCCCATAATCGCACGTATGCATGCCAGAGAGTATCAACTCCTCTGGTGTGCTCAATGAGCCGTGGCCTTCAACAAGTCAACAAGTAAAGCTTACCCATTACGGTCTCGTGGAGTGCTATTACCACGATCACTCCGCAAAAGATGTTTACAACCAGGAAGATAATAACAAGGAACACAAGCATCTTTCTAGATCCCTCATACATGGCATGCAACCGAGAAATCATGATCACTTGCATCGTGTCAGTCAGGTCAATATCGCAGAGGTATCGCACCTGGTCAACGTACCACCCAACATGTCAGTCAAAATCACAATTGAGCCATTTACTGAGTAGTCCGTGATAGCACCTAAAACTCCCAGTTAGTGAATACCATCGCACTAGTATCAAAGACTCCGACTTACACCTATCGAGTCATTACGTTGAGCCAATTTCAACGGTTGTAATCTCACTCACCCCTACATATGAGTTTATTGCTTGGATGGGAATAAGATGGTTGCAGAATACTCACTGTATCTGTCAGCGGCACCGATGGCATATATTCTGTGTATTGCCGGTCAGAAAAATGGAACACAGCGCATATGAAACATACGCAGAACAGAGATACTGGTTGTCAGAGACGAGTCATTAGCAAAGTGAAAAGTTGTTGATCTCGATACATACATAGAATATGGTATTCCAATATAGCGTATCTGGAACGTTTTGGAGTCAGCGCAACTAGCCCACCACGCTAAAGCACGATATGAGGTACTAACAATCAAATACAGCACGGTAATAAGAGACCAGCGTTTTCTCTGCCGCGAATTAATTGCATTCTCTTGTTTTCTTCTGATATGGAACTCTTATCACTCACCCAGATGTGTTCAATCTATGACACCATTGTTAGCGAGTTGGCTGCTCCGACGAAAACATCGACGTACCTCTCGGCCGAGTGTTAAGACTGGATATATTATGAGAATATCAGCGATTTTCGAATACTGTCCTGCTCACTCCAATCGTATACCATCACGACGACCGCGGCAACTGTGAAACCGCACGTTAACGTTAGATCTAGACATCTTGATGCGACAAACCTGTCCAATAGCTCAAAAAAACATTCAAAATGATATGCGGCCAGTAACTGGGATCATTTGAGATGAAGGTCATGTTCGAGGGGTGAGTGTGAGCGAATGGGCACTGGTTCGTGCTAGATATATTGCCGCCCAGTCAGATCGTACTCCACGGACATACATTTACATACAGAGGGGATACAAACGTACACATATACATACAGCAAATGGTTGAGGACTATATCTAATCTAAGAATCGACGTCATTGGCAAATGACATGTTAATGGAGCGTTGGTCTAAGGTAGAGAAGCTGTGATAAAAGACCACCTTCGGTGTTTGCCGAGAATCGGAAAATGAATTCTCTGTTGGACTTTGTTTGTACGTCACAAAGATACTCCGACCCTTTCCACTCGACAGAGAGGGCTCGACTCATAAGCAGACCGAGAAAACTAGTGGTCTCCCAGGCACGCCTTGAACTGAACATATATGTTCTTCTGTCAATTCGCTCAATAATAAAACTTGAAATGCTAACAGAATCGGCGACCTGATTTCTAATAGACCTTCTCAACACAGTTCGTGTTGTCGTCCCTTGTACAAAAGTGCGTCTTCCAGGATTCATATCATCATTTCTGACAGTCGATGCCTTACTTAACCGGCATCTACTCTACATAGGCAATTCTTTCTTCTCGGAACTACCTTGTCCGTCACGCGGATCGTCGAACATGCGTCTCCCTCAACTTCTCGCCATCAATACACCTTGCGTCGTTCAAGTGACCATTTGCCTGCCTTAGGAGCGATTGTGATCGATTGATCGATGCCAATTGGTGTATGTATGCATGCAAGTTTGTATCTCGTTATTGCTTTACTTTGATGGTCGTGCTTAGCAGGGGCTTCAGTAGACCTCATCTCGAGCTTGTCATGCTCATTCGCTACAGCCGAGCGATGAGTCCGCAGGATTCCTTCATTTTCCTTCTCCGTGGCCTGAATGGATAGAAATGCATCTCAGGCTAATGAGCTATCTATATCAGCCAGGTGGGCTTCACACTTCGCAGTCACTTTTTCATCATTTCAGTGCAAAACTTCGAAAACCGGTAGAATCACCCGTCTGGGCACCTGCACAAATCATCGTCGTATCTGGCATCAAGTACCATGGGGATCAAGGACCGTGTCAGTTGCTAGACGTTGATACCGCCAGCTTTGCACTCTGAAGAAGATGAAGATGCTCTGCCTCCTGGCTATGTATAACATGTGTATGTGTTCTATGTACCCTCGGACCCTGAACCTCCTGAGATCCTGGCTTTTATCTCTACGCACTCTAGCTCTCTGCACTCGCCCCGCACTGGCTCTAGCTCTCCTTTCCTGCTAACTCTGCACCCTTCCTAGCCCTGCTCTTTTGCTAACGCCGGCTCCGCAAACCCTTGCTCGAGCTCCCCATGTTGACATATTTCAGCTCACCACTTGGTGCAAGCATAAGTGAGTAGCTACTCTGTTCCTGATGCCGACCTAACTAACCTTTCAAATATACTTCGAAACACCATATATTAAATAAATAACACGACGGATTCTCCACCAATTTCTCCCCCCTGCAGACGACTCGGCAAGCATTTCCCTACACAGTAATGCTAGTCGATACATTTACATGCTCCAGGAAGATAATCGTATTCATGGTAGTTTCTACGTCGGAGCATTCCACAAGTTCGGCGTGGTATTCTCGAACGCTAAGGATGAGGCGTGGTCCCAGCACAAACATCTGCACGACCGATAAAATTTGAACAGCACCATCGAGTATCTGATCTCCAATAGAATTCGCATTCTATAGAAATGATGAGCAGTGGTTTCATGCAGATGTCAGTCACAGGTCAGCGCACCAATTTTGGAGAGAGATAAACAAGCTGGATGCAAGAGACACCAACAAAGCTAACATGTGCGGAACATGAGCAGAAAAATATAACCGCATCCATATTACAAGATCACCTTGCAAAATAGAGAACGTGAGATTGTATCAGCACTCTGAAACAGTCTACGATCTTCGATTCTGTCGAAAGGCCGAATCGTCGCAGCTCACGGAAGTGTTTCACAGCAATCCAGACTGAAAGACACAGTACGAGGACCTCCCAAACACTGTTGAGGACCGAAATCATTGAAATAAGCAGCGGGTCGTTCCCTTCCAATTCATAACTGCACATATGCGCGCCAGAGATTATCAGCTCCCCTGGTGTTTATCCAATAAGCCATATTCTTCAGGTCAACAAGTAAAGCTTACCCCCTACAAGGTACTTGAGGGCTATTACCATGATCACTGCGCAGGCGATGTTTACAGCCAGGAAGATAATAACAAGGAATATAAGCATCGCTCTAGATTCCTGATACATGGCATGCAACCGAGAAATCATGATGACTTGCATCATGTGTCAATCAGGTCAATATCACAGAGGTATTGCACCTGGGTCACTTACCGCCTAACATGACAGTCAAGGCCACATTTGTGCCATTCACTGCGTGGTTCGTGATAGTGCCTAAAATTCCCAATCAGTGAACACCCTTGCACTGGTATCAAAGACTCCGACTTACACCTATCGAGCCATTATGTTGAGCCAAGTTCGGTGGTTGGAATCTCACTCACCCCTACATATGAGCGCATTGATTGCATAGGAATGAGATGGGTGCAGAATACTCACTGCATCTGTCAGCGATACCGATGCCATATTTTCTGTGTGCCGCCGGTCAGAAAAATGGAACACAGGCAGCGCATATGAGGCATACCCAGAATATTGGTACTAGTTGTCAGAGATGAGCCATTAGCACAGTGCAAAGTTGTTAATCTTGACACATACATAGAATATGGTATTCCAATATAGCGTATCTACAACATTTCGGAGTCAGCACAAGTTGCCCACCACGCTAAAGCACGACATGAGGTACTAACAACCAAATACAGCGCGGTCATGAGAGACCAGCGTTGTCTCTGCCGGGAATTAATTGCATTCTTCTGATACGGAACTCTTGTCACTTACCCAGATGAGTTCAATCTATGACACCATTTTCAGCGAGTTGGCTGCTCCGGCGATGACATCGACGTACCTCTTGTCCGAGTGTTAAGACTGAAAATTTCATGAGAATATCAGCGATTTTCCAACACTATCCTGCTCACCCCAATCGTATACCACCACAACCAGCGCGGCAACTGTGAAACCGCACGTTAACGTTAGATCTAGACATTTTGATGCGACAAACCTGTCCAATAGCTCAAAAAAATATTCAAACTGATATCCAGCCAGTAGGTGGGATCATTTGAGACAAAGGTCATGTTCGAGGGATGGGTGTGAGCGAACGGACAGCGTTCGTGAGCGCTAGATATACCCCCAGTGAAATCGTACTCCACGGACATACACATTTATATACAGAGGTGATACACACGTACACACAGCAAATGGTTCTAGAACTGTTTCTGATCTGTCATTGGTAAATGACGAAATTTACGTGTTGGAGCGAATTGGTCTAGCTGTAAGTGTGATATGCATGAAACAAGTATGTACATACTCTTCGGCATCATGAGCTTGAGGCGCAACAGCCCTCCAATTATTCTTATGGAGTAAAGATCATCCTGCGGAACTCAGACAATACAATACAAAGCGCACCACGTTGAATAGCTATACGACATCATCGGGGGAAATTGCACCGCCAGGAAGCTTATTTCTGATTGTACACGCTCATCTTGATGGCATCGTGTTTCAGTACACATGTAAGAGACTAATATTGAAACCCATCGTTGCCGTGTAAGTCGGAGGTCCGTCCTGTGTTGGCAGATCAAAGTCCGCAGCGCTACTACCTTCGGCGTTTGCGGAGTCGAAAAATGAATCAAGCTGTCATACGGCTCTGCTGCCTCTGCGAGCAATATTAAGAGCCAGCTCGGCAACGAGATGTTGAGGTTTGGCAAATGTCAGGTGAAGGCTTCTCGGCTTGAAGCGTCCCAGATGTCGGAGCTCAAATTACATAGCCATATTCGCGTCCAACCCTAACCACAGGTTCGTGTCAGTGTAATGCATTATTTGTTGTAACTGTAGCGCTCTTTCCTCCCCTGCGGTACTAAGTCCTGATGCCTGTGTGCATTCCTTCCCCCGTCCTGATGCCTGCGTGATGCATTTGCATGAGTCAGGCTAATGCATCCCTCTCTCCCGCAGTACTTAGCTCTGATGCATCCCTCTCTCTCGTAGTCGTTAGCCCTGATGCATTCCTTCCCCCGTCCAGCCCTGATTCATCCCCTCCCGCCCTGATGCATTCCTCCCGCCCTGATGCATCCCTCTCGCTCTTCGATATGGCGCATTGCTGATTCATCCCCTGCCCTGATGCATTCCTCCCGCCCCGATGAATCCCTCTCGCTCTTCGATATGGAGCGTTGAGCTATGGTGCGTTATGGACAATATTATATCATTTTGTTAATCATTCTACATCTACTACGTTGGCATAGCTTAGACTATATGCCACAACTCAATTTCGTTTCTAGATATCTTCTCTACAGAGTTCCGATCTGACAATGCCTGCCCATGTGCACCCACACTAGTTGCACGTTCCAATATGGAGTTTGTACCCCAAAAGAATGACATGGTGTGTTGGAGACGGCTTATTTAGGGTGTCTGGTTTTGACCAGCTGTAAGTGCTTTACCGTGTTCCACTACTCTCAGTGACATATGCTAGCCTGGCCGTCGATATCTCAGTGCATGCGTCCGCTATCCTCGAGCGTAGCACCGTTACACTTCCAAATATAGTAAGTACTTACACTCTTGGTCCTTAATCTTCCGCCAACCTTATCTCGTACTTGGGCCTCCTCTCAGCATCATCGGAATTGGAGCCACGTATGTACGTTCATTCTTTGCCTTTTGCGCGGGGAGTCGACACGATAATGATTTCTTCAGCGTCCCTGCGCACAAACTTATTTTGAATGATAGGCACAAAGGTGCTTGTAGTGCTGGCCTTCGCATTTATCATTCGTACATTCCCTAGTCTTGAACATTCCTCCCCTTCCCTGTTACAAGATTCGCTTAATCATTGGTCCACGTCTAGACCTATACTTACCCCGACCCCACCCAAAAACGATCAGATCATCTGTCATATATTTTAACGCTCGAGGTAAGCATTTCTATGGGCTGGTCGTCTAGGATATGCTGACTCCCTGCGACTCACTCTTTCCCGTAGTCCATCTATACGGATAGCCCAGATGAACGATGGGGAAATTGTGATCTCGATGATAAATCATTGCCGCAATCTGGGCTTCCGCGAATCTTTATTTTCTTCTTAAAACAGAATTTCTCCCTTGTTCTCCATTCGCTGACTGGTACAGATTCGGATGAGCAGGATTGTTGCATGACCAGCTGTCTGAACTGATATGCTACTCAGGTTGACAGTGATCAATCAATGACGATGGCGTCAACAGTTGAGTCCATGTCATGATCTAGTCGTTAATCTCCCAATAAGGAACACTTGCAAGGCTCCCCTGGAGATTTCCGACATCGATCGATCTAGACAAATAAAAACGGAACAACAAAATCGGCGATCTCATTAATTCCCGACATTGGTTTTCGTGCGTCTAATGTGCGTCTTCCAGGATTCGTATCATCATCCATGTATCATGTGCATGAGGCCTTATCTAGCGGAGAGAGTGTATTGAATTCAACGTCGTCATCGCTCCACACGATATCGTCATCACTTTGATAGCTTTCCTTTTCGTCTCGGACTCAACACCCTACTATATAATTCAGAACTTCACGCGATTCATACCTCAGCGGTTCTACTGTTACGACGCCGAGGTATGTATCATCTTCTACTTGCACGCCGTCTATCTCTTACTTCGTTTCACATGTAGACTTGTCTTCTAGCCTTACCCTTCTACCGTATTACCATATGACAGAATATACTCCCGATTCCTTCAAACTACTACTAGGAAAGCTCGTCAAGACTCCTGAGTATTTCACTCCGGAAGACCTTAAACTCGCACTTCATCACCTTTTTACCCCAGATGCTACCCTTCCCGCACAAATAGGTGCATTCCTCACTGCCCTCCACATGGAAAGAGTGGAAAGACGCCCAGAAGCCCTCGCTGCGGCTACTGAAGTTCTAAGGGCGCGGGCATTACAAGTAGACATCGAAGATGGAGACACTGATTTTTTTGTCGATATCGTTGGAACTGGAGGTGATGGTCACAACACGTTCAACGTTAGTACCACAGCAGCCGTCGTTGCCGCAGGCGCAGGCGCTCGAGTGATCAAGGTAAGACTACTTTACATCTGCTGCAGTAATTCATCTGACGAGTACAACAATAAGCATGGAAACAGGGCTGCTACGTCCTCATCTGGATCAGCAGATCTTTTGCAATCCCTTGACTGTTCATTTATTGCCCCTTCACCAGGCACTCCCTTTCATATATCTAAGGTGCCATTCACCTTCATCCTCGCGCCTCAATACCATCCTGCACTCGCTATGATTGCACCATACCGCAAGTCCTTACCCTTCAGAACGCTCTTTAATGTCCTTGGACCCCTCATAAATCCTGCACGTCCACGAGGAATGGTTTTGGGCGTAGCTGAGCGTGAACTCGGTCCCACGGTCGCTCAATCCCTCCGTGACAATGGCGTTGAGCGTGCCCTCGTGGTATGCGGAGCCGAAGGACTTGATGAGATTAGCTGTGCCGGCGACACGTACGCGTGGCAATTAGAAGATGGCAAAATTACGGAAATCAGATTGCACCCAGACCTTTTCGGACTGAGTGTCCATCCAATCTCATTCGTTGCTGGCGGAACACCGACAGAGAATGCAGAGACATTCAAGGCACTGCTTAACTCGGGTAATGATATACCGGAGTCGCTGATACCCGTCTTGCACTTTGTATTGCTGAACGCATCGGCGCTTCTGGTTGTTGCAGGTATAGCTTCGGACTTCAAAGAAGGGGCTGCGCTAGCGATGAACAGCATAACGTCTGGACGTGCATGGGATGCCCTTGTAGTCTTTCGAAATGCAGGTAGGGAGGCACTGAAGGAGACAGGCGAATCTTAAAATGGCAGAACTTGATGCGATTATCGATGCACTTTCTCTATCCGGCTTGCGTACCTCAATCTTTTCAGTCATCTATACCTATGTACAAGTTATTGCTGTCTTTGTTTGATAGGATTCTGAATTCCAGATCGGTGACTGCAGATTGTTTTGAATTATGAATGTACGCCTTGAATCAAATATGTATGTTATTCGATCGATCTAGATAAATAAACCACGGAATAACAAAATCGGCGATCTAATTCCCGATATCGGTTTTCGTTCGTGTTGTCGTCCTAATGTGCCATCTGTATCATCTTCCATGCCTTATCTAGCGCAGCTATTTTGGGTTGTGCTTCTATCTAGTACAGGGGTTTCATCGACATCACGCCGGTTGTCCATAATCGAACACGTATCCTAATACCGCCGTCGGTGTACCTCGCGTCTCCATCGATAGTACCTGCAGGAATAGCCACTATCCGGAACTTTATTCTCATCCTGCGTGCGTTGTGTAAATTACGCTTGAGGTCTTCTGACCTGAACCTTCGATTTCCTTATTCTCCACTCATCAATGCATCACTCAGCAGACCCCATATCCTTCTCATGCTCATTCGCGAGAGAGACGTACCTAGTCAAGCCTTGAGTCTACACGATTCATTCATTTCATTCTCCGTAGCCCGTCGCATGGAAAAATTTGCATTTGAGCATTGATGAGTTATCAGCCAACTGACTTCACGACTCGCAGTATCTATATGTCCAGGTTGTGAAACACCAACGCACAAAATTAGAATTAGCTGTCAAGAACACTTGCACTGATTCTTGTTCTATTTTAACATTAGCGATTAAGGACCAGGTTGGTTGCTAGTCGTTCCAAATAAATTCAGCTCACCACTCAGTTCAAGCACGGGTATTTCGTTCCAGTAATGATACAGCAAGAAATAGGTTTGTCTATATACCTCGAAACACCATACGTCAAATAAATACCACGACGGATCCTCCACCAAATTTTGCCTCCGTACAGATCATTCGACCAGTATTTGCCTATACAGTACTGCTAGTTGATACATGTACACGCTCCTGGAAAACAATTGAATTCATGCTAGTTTCTGCGTTGGAGTGTGCCACGAGTTTGGCGTGGTATTCTCGAACGCTAAGGATGAGGCGTGGTCCCAGCACAAACATCTGCACGATCAATAAAACCTGAAGTGCACCACCGAGTATCAAAACTCCAATAGAATCCGAATTCTAACAGAAATGATGAGCACTGGTTGCACGCAGATATCAGCAACAGGTCAGCGCACCCAGATTTCTGGAGAGATAATAGCAAGCTGGAAGCAAGAGACACCAACAAAGCTAACATGTGCGGAACTTCAGCAGAAACATATAACCGCGGTCACATTACAAGCTCACCTTGCAAAATAAAGAACATGAGATTGTATCAGGACTCTAAAACAGTCCCCGATGGTCGATCCTGTCGATGGGCCGAGTCGTCGCAGCTCACGGAAGTGTTTCACAGCAATCCAGACTGAAAGAGACAACGCGAGGACCTGCCAAACAGTGTTGAGCACCCAAACCATTGAAATCAGAAGCTGATCGTTCCCTTCAAGCTCAAAACTGCACGTATGCATGCCAGAGAGTATCAGCTCCTCTGGTGTTTATCCAATGAGCCGCGTTCTTCAAGTCAACAAGTAAAGCTTACCCCCTACAGTATTGTCGAGTCCTATTACCGCGATCACTCCGCAGGCGATGTTGACAGCCAGGAAGATGATAACAAGGAATATAAGCATCTTTCTAGATCCATGATACATAGCATGCAACCGAGCAATCATGATGACTTGCATCGTGTGTCAGTCAGGTCAATATCACAGAGGTATTGCACCTGGGTGACTCACCGCCCAACATGGCAGTTACAACTAGATTTATCACATTCACTGTGTAGTACGTGATGGTGCCTAAAACTCGCAATTAGTGAACGCCCTCGCACCAGTATCAAAGACTCCGACTTACACCTATTGTGTCATTATGTTGAGCCAAGTTCAATGGTTAGAATCTCACTCACCCCTACATATGAGCTTATTTATTAGATAGGAATGAGATGGTTGCAGAATACTCACTGCATCTGTCAGCGATACCGATGGCATATATCCTGTGTCCCGCCGGTCAGAAAATGAAATACAGCGCACATGAGACATACCTAGAACATTGACACTAGTTGTCAGAGATGAGCCATAAGCACAGCGAAAAGTCGTTGTTCTCGAGACATACACAGAAAATGATATTCCAATATAGCGTATCTAGATCATGTTGGATTCAGCACAAGTCGCCCACCACGCTAAAGCACAACACGAGCACGAACAATCAAATACAGCATGGTCATGAGAGACCAACGTTGTCTCTGTCGTGAATTCATTGCATGCTCTTGTTTTCTTCTGATACGTGACTCTTGTCACTCACCCAGATGAGTTCAATCTATGACACCATTCTTAGTGAGATAGCTGCTCCGGCGATGACATCGACGTACCTCTTGTGCGAGTGTTAAGACTGGAAATATCATGAGAATATCAGCGATTTCCAGACACTGTCCTGCTTACCCCAATCGTATATCACCACGACGCCAGCAACAACTGCGAAACTGCATGTCAACGTTAGATCTGGGCATCCTAATACGACGAACTTGTCCAATAGCTGAAAAAAATATCTTGACTGATATATGGCCAGTCACTGGGATCATTTGAGACGTTAGTCATGTTCGAGGGATGGATGAGCGAGTGGGGAATGTCAGTGGTGTATGACGAGAGCGCTCCTGCTAGATATACTACCGTTCAGTGCTCAGCCCTTGTTAGAGATGGACTTTTGCTCACGCCTCAAGACCTTCGATTGGGTGGAACGGTGCAAAGTCAAACAAAAAGCTGGCAATCAAAAACAGATTTTAATTTCCAATTCAGTATTACGCACAGGACTACTTGCACACCAGGAAAGTTCCGACCGTTGGTGATGTCGGTCACTTATTTGAACCGCGATTTTTTGCTGCAAGGTTGCAAAAATCAAGAAGTTTCATGTAGTCATCGATCTAACACAGGTCGAAGTGTGATATGCGTGAAACAAGTATTTACGCACTCTTCAGCATCGCTGGCTGAGCCCGTGGCGTAACAGCCCTCCGATTTATCTTATGAAACAAGGGTCATTTGCGGAACTGAGACAAGAAACCGTGACAGATCATCTCACCTTGTGCATCGCCTGCTATGCTCGAATAATTGGGCTATCATGATTTAATCAAAACGATGAACAAAAAGATGGTAAGCATAGAGCGAATTCGATAGAAAGCGCACTTGATGTCAACGTAATGTAGATGTATAGTACTGCCAGATACATCCTGATTTGTGATTGATAGATGTTAAATAATTATACGACACCATCGGGGGAAATTGCACACGGGAGAGGCTCATATCGATGGTATCGTGTTTCAGCCTGTGTCGAAACATATCAGTGCCTTAGAGTGTTAAATACATGAAAGCTATGATATAGTTACCTGTGGCGACACTAATTACGGCGACGAATTAATGCTTTCGAATTGCTATCGACGAAGAAACGGAAATGAGGGTAGAAAATAGCTTGTCGAAGGGTCAAAGTTCAAATTCAAAGGTGCTTTGACGGTTGTGCGATGCGTTGTTGTTACGTTTTGAGGCAGGAGGCTGAAGATACAGATGATCCTGGGCAAAATGAATGAACAAAACAAGGAATTTGCATTCGCGCACCCAACATAATACAAAAGAGGTGCATGCGGAGTCTCCATGTGTTCGCAGCCTTGAATAAGCTTGAATGTTGAACGTTGAACGTTGCAACGTTGAAGCTTCTAAATTTTAATTACATCATGATAAAGCCCGCGGCGCTACCTTCGGCGTTTGCGGAGTCAAAAAATGAACCACCTACTGTAACCTTCCAGCTCTGCAAGTAGTGCCGCACCCGTTCCGAAACTCACACCTGTGTCAATTTCTCTTGTTACATCGCCCGCATCGGTCACGGAAGATGAGAATCGACTGGCGTATGTATATGAAGCTCGACGGACAGGCACTATGTCATCGAAGCTAAAGGAACGACTGTCGTATTTTGTCTGCCTGTGACATAGCACTTGAGTACATATATGATACTAAAGTGTTGCTCCGACTCACCCAGGTCACTTCTTCTTTTGCTTTGCTCGGACACATGATAGAGCCAGCACAATCTGATCAAAGTACGTATATATCGTGATGGGCATCGTATTGATACTTCTCAGGTGCACTCGAGCTCCCCATTGCAACATTCCGCATAATTTCGGCTTACCACCTGATGCAAGCATAGGTGAGTAGCTACTCCGTTCCAGTAGTGATGCCGGTTGACCTAACTAACCTTTCAAATATACTTCGAAACATCACATAAAGATAATCCGCACGACAAAGTACTGTTCTGGATCCGGATATCATGTGCTTTGTATCCAGACAGATGATGGGAGGAAGGGAGAAGAATTTGTGGGCTTCCTTAAATTACTTGTCTGGACTGGGCAGATCGCAAGGATCTTGAATTTTGATCGATCTGATCGATGCACGGATTGGGTGGTGCTGGCCCAGGGAGTGGGACACTTAGTACTCCTCACAGAGTGACTGCGATCAGTGTGCGTATCTTCAAAATTCAGATCGTCGTCGTCACTAGCACTGTAGCGGTTGCTCAAGATCTCTCGCAATTAAAGTTCTTTACATACATGATGCAATTCACTCACGGCAGACCAACATTGTTGCACGTGAAGGCAATACCCACGATACGCTG
The DNA here is from genome assembly GCA_016647685.1 of Suillus tomentosus. Lineage (NCBI taxonomy): Eukaryota > Fungi > Basidiomycota > Agaricomycetes > Boletales > Suillaceae > Suillus > Suillus tomentosus. The sequence continues at coordinate 120,502 of JABBWJ010000109.1, forward strand.
AAGAGCCGCGCCACAGGTCAACGGAAAACTTTGATGAACTGTTGCAAGGCATGGCTTCCCAGGTACGCCTTGAACCAGACATGTGCGAGTCTAATTCCCTCAATCTAGATAAATAAAAAACTTGAAATCCTGACAAGATCGGTGATCGAATTCCTGATCACATACTTTCGTTGTCGTTCGTGTCGTTGACCATTCTAGGCCGATGACCCTTCTTTCATCCATCGTGCTTCTATTTAGTGCTCGATCACGATTCACATATCCCAATCTCGCCATCGATACACCTCGCACACTTCATTCACCAAGGATCTTGATCATTTGTTTGCCTAGGACTGTGATCCATGTCGACGGTGTATGTATGCATGTCTGTATCTCGTTCGCTAATGGGTTGTCAGCTACCTGGCTTCACGAGTCGCAGTATCTGTGTCCGGATAGTGGAACACCAACACGCAGAAGCAGCGGTCAAGGTACTTTTACTGATTCTCCTTGTATTTCAACAAAGGACCAGATTCAAGTTAATTACTAGACGTTCTTAATAATTGGCCCATACCACCTGGTTCAAGCGCGGGTACTTCATTCCAGTAGCGATACAACAAGAAATAGCTTTGCCTAAACCTTTCAAATATACCATATGTTAAATAAATACCACGACAGATCCTCCACCAAATGTCGTTTCCCTGCAGGCCACTCGGCGAGCATGTCCTTACACAGTACTGCTAGTTGATACATGTACATGCTCCTGGAAAACAATCGAATTCATGCTAGTTTCTGCGTCGGAGTATGCCACGAGTTTGGCGTGGTATTCTCGAACGCTAAGGATGAGACGTGGTCCCAGCACAAACATCTGCACGACCGATAAAATTTCACGAGCAGTTTGGACTGTCTCAGCTCCAATAGAATCTGAATTCTACACAAATGATGAGCAGTGGTTGCACGCAGATATCAGCAACAGGTCAGCGCACCAAGATTTCTGGAGAGAGATTAGCAAGCTGGAAGCAAGAGACACCAACAAAGCTAACATGTGCGGAACTTGAGCAGAGAAATATAACCGCGTTCACATTACAAACTCACCTTGCAAAATAAAGAACATGAGATTGTATCAGCACTCTGAAACAGTCCCCGATGGTCGATCCTGTCGATGGGCCGAGTCGTCGCAGCTCACGGAAGTGTTTCGCAGCAATCCAGACTGAAAGAGACAATGCGAGGACCTCCCAAACAGTGTTGAGCACCCAAACCATTGAAATCAGAAGCAGCACGTTCCCTTCTAACTCAAAACTGCATAAATGCATGCCAGAGAGTATCAGCTCCTCTGGGGTATATCCAATGAGCCGCGTTCTTCAAGTCAACAAGTAAAGCTTACCCCCTACAATATTGTCGAGTGCTATTACCGTGATCACTCCGCAGGCGATGTTTACAGCCAGGAAGATAATAACAAGGAACACAAGCATTTTTCTAGATCCCTGATACATGGCATGCAACCGAGCAATCATGATGACTTGCATCGTGTGTCAGTCAGGTCAATATCACAGAAGTGTTGCACCTAGGTAGCTTACCGCCCAACATGGCAGTCAAGACCACATTTGTGCCATTTACTGCAGAGTACATGATACCGCCTAAAACTCCCAATTAGTGAATACCCTCGCACTAGTATCAAAGACTCCTACTTACACCTATCGAGTCATTATGTTGAGTCAAGTTCAATGATCGGAATTTTACTCACCCCTACATATGAGCGTATTGATTGGATGGGAATGAGATGCGTTGTACAATACTTACTGCGTCTGTCAGCGATACCGATCGCATATTTTCTGTGTCCCGCCGGTCATAAAAATGAAATACAGCGCATATGAGACATACCCAGAAGACTGAGACTAGTTGTCAGAGATGAGCCATTATCACAGTGCAAAGTTGTGGGTCTCGAGACATACACGGAGTACGGAATTCCAATATAGCGTATCTAGAACATTTTGGAGTCAGCACAAGTTGCCCACCACGCTACAGCACAACATGAGTACGAACAATCAAATACAGCACGGTCATCAGAGACCATCGTTGTCTCTGTCGCGAATTCATTGCATGCTCTTGTTTTCTTCTGATACGGAACTCTTGTCACTCACCCAGATGAGTTCAATCTATGACACCATTCTTAGCGAGTTGGCTGCTCCAGCGATGACATCGACGTACCTCTTGTCCGAGTGTTAAGACTGGCAATATCATGAGAATATCAGCGATTTTCAGACACTGTCCTGCTTACCCCAATCGTATATCACCACGACGCCAGCGGCAACTGCGAAACGGCATGTCAACGTTAGATCTGGACATCCTAACACGACGAACTTGTCCAATAGCTGAAAAAAATAGTTGAACTGATATATGGCCACAAACTGGGATCATTTGAAATGTAAGTCATATTCCAGGGATGGGTGAGCGAGTGGGGAATGTCAGTGGTGTATGACGATAGCGTTCGTGTTATATATACCACCGTTCAGACCTTGTATCGCCACGATCAGCGTGATGGAGATGGACATTCGACTTCGCCTCAAGACCCTTGATCAGGTGAAAGGGTGCGAAATCAAACAAAAAGCCGGTGATAAAAATAGATTTTGATTTCTAGATCACATTACGCACGGGACTACTTCAACACCAGGAAAGTTCCAGTCGTTCATAATGTCGACAACTTATTTCCAATATGATTTTTTGCTTGTGTTTGCTTTGAGCTTGCAAAAATTCAAGAGTTTCCTATGAAATCATGTAGTCATCGATCTAACACAGGTCGAAGTGTGATATACGTGAAACAAGTATTACACACTCTTCGGCATCGCTGGCTGAGCCCGAGGCGTAACAGCCCACCAATTACGCTTATGGAACAAGGGTCATTCTGCGGAACTCAGACAATAAACCGTGACAGAGTGGGCCGAATATATCTCACCTCATCCGTCGCCTGGTACGCTCGAATCATTGGGCTATCATGATCATATCAGAATGATGAACAGAGAGATGGTAAGCATAGAGCGAATCCGATGCAAAACTCACTATGTTCAATACATCGTGCACTTGATGTGATGGCGATGTATTGTACTCCCAGATGCATCCTGATTCGTGATTAATATACAGTGAAAATTTCACAAGGGAGACAATAAACCAGCAATGCACCAGAAGCCTGATTTCTGATTGTACAGGCTCGTCTCGATGGCATTGTGTTTCAGTGACCTTCTATCCTGTAAGAGTGAGACCCATCGTTTCCGTGTAGCTCCATCCTGTGTTGGCACAGATCAGTACCACCCAGAGTTCAATATATGAAAGTTATGATATAGTTACATGTGGCAACGCCAAATTACGGTGACGAATCAAGGCTTCAGAATTGCTATCGACGGAGAAACGGAAACAAAGGTCGAAGTTCGAAAGCGCTTTGGAGGTTGTGTGTAGTTATTATAAATACAAAATAGTAGCGGTGCTTTGCAAACAAAAGTCCAGGAAAGAACTCGCCGTTTTGAGGCAGAAGGCTGCAGAAGATGCACACGATATTGAGCATAATGAATCGATAATACAAGGGTTTGCATTCGCGCACCAAACATGATATGAAAAGAGGCGGGGTCTCCATGTGTTCGGTGCGGCCAACGTTAAGCATGTCTAAATTTAAAGCCCGCCGCGCTGCCTTCGTCGTTTGCAGTCAAAAAATGAACTGCTTGCGCCCTGTAAGCAACAGGCTGAAAGGCCGTTCCGGAACTAGTACTCACATCTTTACCACTCCCTCTTGTTGCGTCGGTTATGGAAGACGAGAATGGACCTGCGCGTGAAGTTCGTCGGACAATATCCGATAATGCCCGTTGATACGCAACCGCGCTGACTCTGATCTGCGCATTCCAATATCGGACGGACTCTGCACCCCAAAAAAATTGACTCATCGGCATAGGAGACGGCTTACTATGTATGGTGTCTGGTTTTGGCCAGCTGTAAGTTGTTTATCCCATTCCACTCTTCTCGACGACATATGCTAGGCTCACCATCGATACAGCAGCGCTTACGCGTCCGCCGTCCTCAAGCATTAATAGAATTGCTCAATTTTCGATTTCCGTCTAGACCTAGGCTGTATTCACCCCGACCTCACCTGAGAACGATGTGCCTATCTATCGATCAAACCAAATGCTGAAGGTAAGCATTTCTATGAGCTTTCGTCTAGGATATGCTCTTACTACCTGCAACACTTGTTTTCCTCTCGTAATCTACATGGACTACCCAGATGGATGGTGATATCCATGAAGAACCATTCCTGTACCAGCCATCTGGGCTTCCGCAAGTCTTCGTTCTCATTTCAAAAACAGATTGTCCCTCTCGTATTTCATTTTCCCGAGTCCACCAACTGGTCTAGATGGATGAGCGAGACTGTTGCGAGACTATCTGTCTGACACGACATGCTAATCGGGGTAACTGTGATCAATTACGATGGTGTCAACAGTTGGGTCCGTGTCATAATCTGGTTCAATGCCTCACGCTGACAGACGTGGAACTTTTTCCATGGGTGTCAACAGATCACAAGGACCTGAAAAAAGGTGATGCACGATTCTACGATCCCTGACACCTCTTTTTCTTCGTTGTTTGTGCTCAGACAGACGATAATCGGGGAATCTATCATTCTGGGGCTATCAGCTGTCTGAGCTCAGACGCTACTTTTATTTTCCTAGTTCACGGAACTTTCACATCGTGTTCACATGCCTGGCCCAAGACGTATGATTGCAAAAGAGGATAGCAGGGTCGATGTACTATTAGCCGCATCTGTGTTTCTACAACCACTATCGCATCTCACTATTTTTTTGTACTCAGACATTTGATGCAGTAGTGATACTTGTCCAGGTGCGATTTACTCCCCCCAGTCAGGCCTCAGAAGTCAGCACAGCTCATCTCCTTGCTATGCGGATTCGTGATAGATGATTACTCGAGCTGTAAGTCCCTTAAAATCATGATACTCCGTATCGTTGAATCATCCTCGAAACCAGGCGATCGTTGTCGACGGAATGGCTTGCTGACAGTGGTCGACCGGTCAGCTTGGAGTTGGTTCAATCACATGGTCGAAGCGCTCATCTCCGGGACATCGACACCTTACTTCCACCCTTCACGCATGATTTGGTACTCCTTCTCTGTGGCCCAGATTGATGATTTCTATGTAGGCATTCTGACTGATCCGACTGATTATCAGCCATCTGACTCACTCAGGTCACTTCTTCTTTTACTTTGCTCGGACACATGATAGAGCCAGACCTTGTGGAGATGTTCGATCAATTCGATCGATCTAGATAATTAAAAAACGGAATAACAAAATCGGCGATCTAATTCCCGATATCGGGTTTCGTTCGTGTTGTCGTCCTAATGTGGATCTTCCAGGATTTGTATCATCATCCGATGTCCATGCCTTGTCTAGGTCGGGATCTATTCTAGGTTGTACTTCTATTTAGTGAGGGGCTTCATCCGTCATGCGGGTTGTCCATAATCGAACACGTATCCCCTAATCCCGCCATTGATACACCTCGCGTCTCCATCAATATATGTACCTGCAGGAATAGCTGTTCTCCAGAACTTTGTGTTCCTCATCCTGCGTGCGATATGCCCTTCAACGTTCCTGCAAAATATCTTCGAATTTCCCCGTTTCCCACATTCTATCAAGTGATCATCCGCTTACTGTAATCCATGTCTGTATCTCGTTCGGTGCTTTACTTTGATAGTCGTGCTTACCGAGGGTTCCAGCAGAGTATCGCAGTCGATGCCTCATCAGTAGTTTGATAGGTACGCTTGAGGTCTTCTGACCTGAACCTTCGATTTTCTTATTCTCCACTCATCACTCAGCAGACCCCATATCCTTGTCGTGCTCATTCGCGAGAGAGACGTACACTCAAGCTATGAGTCTATACGATTCATTCATTTCATCCTCCGTAGCCCGTCGGATGGGAAAAATGCATCTGAGCACTGATGAGTTATCAGTCATCTGGCTTCACGATTCGCAGTATCTATATGTCCAGGCTGTGAAACACCAACGCGCAAAATCAGAATTAGCTGTCAAGAACACTTTCACTGATTCTTGTCGTATTTTAACATTGGCGATCAAGGACCACGTTGGTTGCTAGTCGTTCCAAATAACTTCAGCTCACCGTTAGGTCAAGCACGGGTATTTCGTTCCAGTAATGATACAGCAAGAAATAGGTTTGTCTAGACCTTTAAATATACTTCGAAACACCATATGTTAAATAAATACCACGACGGATCCTCCACCAAATTTTGCCTCCGTGCAGACCATTCGACCAGCATTTGCCTATACAGTACTGCTAGTCGATACATGTACATGCTCTTGGAAAACAATCGAATTCATGCTAGTTTCTGCGTCGGAGTATGCCACGAGTTTGGCGTGGTATTCTCGAACGCTAAGGATGAGGCATGGTCCCAGCACAAACATCTGCACGATCAATAAAACCTGAAGTGCACCACCGAGTATCGAAACTCCAATAGAATCCGAATTCTGACAGAAATGATGAGCACTGGTTGCACGCAGATATCAGCAACAGGTCAGCGCACCGAGAGTTCTGGAGAGAGAGCAACAAGCGAGAAGCAAGAGACACAAACAAAGCTAACATGTGCGGAACTTGAGCAGAAAAATATAACCCCATTCAGATTACAAACTCACCTTGCAAAATAAAGAACATGAGATTGTATGAGCACTCTGAAACAGTCCCCGATGGTCGATCCTGTCGATGGGCCGAGTCGTCGCAGGTCACGGAAGTGTTTCACAGTAATCCATATTGAAAGAGACAACGAGAGGACCTCCCAAACAGTGTTGAGCACCCAAACCATTGAAACCAGAAGCTTCTCGGCCCCTACAACACCACACACATGCATGCCAGAGAGTATCAGCTCCTCTGGTGTTTATCCAATGAGCCGCGTTCTTCAAGTCAACAAGTAAAGCTTACCCACTACACTATCTTTGAGTGTTATTACCGCGATCACTCCGCAGGCGATGTTTACAGCCAGGAAGATAATAACAAGGAACATAAGCATCTTTCTAGATCCCTGATATATGGCATGCAACCGAGGAATCATGATCACTTGCATCGTGTGTCAGTCAGGTCAATATCGCAGAGGTATTGTACCTGGGTAGCGTACCGCCCAACATGGTAGCCAATGCCACATTTGTCCCATTTGTTGCGTAGAACCTGATATTGCCTAAAACTCGCAATTAGTGAACGCCCTCGCACCAGTATCAAAGACTCCGACTTACACCTATTGAGTCATTATTTTGAGCAAAGTTCGATGGTTGGAATTTCACTCACCCCTGCATATGAGCGTATTGATTAGATGGGAATGAGATGGTTGCAGCATACTCACTGCATCTGTCAGCGATACCGATGGCGTAGTTTCTGTGTCCCGCTGGTCAGAAAAATGGAACACAGCGCATATCAGACATACCCAGAAGAATAACACTAGTTGTCAGAGATGAGCCATTAACACAGTGCAAAGTTGTGGGTCTCGACACATACACAGAATACGGTATTCCCATATAGCGTGTCTAAAACATTTTGGAGTCAGCACAAGTTGCCCACCACGCTAAAGCACGACATGAAGTACGAACAGTCAAATACAGCACAGTCATGAGAGACCATCGTTGTCTCTGTCGCGAATTAATTGCATGCTCTTGTTTTCTTCTGATACGGGACCCTTGTCACTCACCCAGATGAGTTCAATCTAACACATCATTCTTAGTGAGATAGCTGCTCCGGCGATAACATCGACGTACCTCTTGTCCGAGTGTTAAGACTGGGAATATTATGAGAATATCAGGGATTTTCGAACACTGTCCTGCTCACCCCAATCGTATACCACCACGACGCCTGCGGCAACTGCAAAACCGCAAGTCAACGTTAAATGTAGACATCTTGATGCGACAAACCTGCCCAATAGCTGACAAAAATACAGAAATTGATATACGGCCACCAACTGGGATCATTCGAGACAAAGGTCATGTTCGAGGGATGGGTGAGCGAGTGGGGAATGGTAGTGTATAACAACAGCATTCGTGCTAGATATACTATCGTTTAGTGCCCAGCCCTTGTTAGAGATGAACTTTTGCTCACGCCTCAAGACCTTCGATTGGGTGGAACGGTGCAAAGTCAAACAAAAAGCTGGCAAACAAGAATAGAGTTTGATTTTCAATTCAGTATTACGCACAGGACTTCTCGGACACCAGGAAAGTCCGAGTCGTTGGTGATGTCGGTCACTTATTTGAAACACGATTTTTTGCTGCAAGGTTGCAAAAATCAAGAATTTTCGTGTAGTCATCGATCTAACACAGGTCGAAGTGTGATATGCGTGAAACAAGTATTTACGCACTCTTCAGCATCGCTGGCTGAGCCCGGGGCGTAACAGCCCTCCGATGAACCTTATGAAACAAGGGTCATTTGCGGAACTGAGACAAGAAACCGTGACAGATCATCTCACCTTGTGCATCGCCTGCTATGCTCGAATAATTGGGCTATCATGATTTAATCAAAACGATGAACAAAAAGATGTTAAGCATAGAGCGAATTCGATAGAAAGCGTACTTGATGTCATCGTAATGCAGATGTATTGTACTGCGAGATACATCCTGATTTGTGATTGATAGATATTGAATAATTATACGACACCATCGGGGGAAATTGCACACGGGAGAGGCTCATATCGACGGCATCGTGTTTCAGCCTGTGTCGGAACATATCAGTGCCTTAGAGTGTAAAATACATGAAAGCTATGATATAGTTACCTGTGGCGACACTAATTACGGCGACGAATTGAGGCTTTCGAATTACTATCGACGAAGAAACCGAAACGAGGGTTGAAAATAGCTTGTCGAAGGGTCAAAGTTCAAAGGTGCTTTGACGGTCGTGCGATGCGTTGTTGTTATAAGAAATATGTGCTTTGCAAACAAACGGTTTGTGACAGTGAATCGCGAATCACAGCTCGATCGACGCACCAAATACACAGTCGGGTGTGAGGAGATGGAGTAGTGATAGGATATGCAACAGTGAGACCTGGTAGGGCCAATTTCGCTGTGGTCGCAGGCTTGTTTGCTGAAGTACGTTGGTCACCGGCACTACTATTAGTTATGACCATCGTCCAGAGGAAGGCCTGATCGTTTTGAGGCAGGAGGAGGCTGAAGATATAGATGATACTGGGCACAATGAATGAATAAAACAAGGAATTTGCATTCGCGCACCCAACATAATACAAAAGAGGTGCTTGCGGTGTCTCCATGTGTTCGCAGCCTTGAACGTTGCAACGTTGAAGCTTCTAAATTTTAATTACATAAACTTGCCCCGCGGCGCTACCTTCGGCGTTTGCGGAGTCAAAAAATGAACCACCTAATGTAACTTTCCAGCTCTGCAAGTAGTGCCGCACCCGTTCCGGGACTCACACCTGTGTCAATTTCTCTTGTTACATCGCCCGCATCGGTCACGGAAGATGAGAATCGACTGGGGTATGTATATGAAGCTCGACGGACGGGCACTCAGATGCAATCGAAGCTAAAGGAACGACTGTCGTATTTGGTCTGCCTCTGACATAGTACTCAAGTATATATATGAGACTAAAGTGTTGCTCCGACTCACCCAGGTCACTTCTTCTTCTGCTTTGCTCGGACACATGATAGAGCCAGCACAATCTGATCAAAGTACGTATATATGTCAGAATATCGTGATGGGCATCTTACTGATACTTCTCAGGTGCACTTGATGCCTTTCGACTTGAAGCCCCGAATCTCTTCTAGGCAATGCTACTTCTACTATAGCTAGCGTTATTGGTATACATCTCCAATTTTCACGGTACAGTGATGTTCGTCTGTATAATTTGATGAGCGAAGAGGTCCATTCTGATATATCTTCGTGATCCTACATTCATTGGGTCGAAAGGCTCAACTCATGAGTAGACCTCGTACATGGAGAAGGACCGTCAGCGAGGACTTTCTGGGCACGCCTTGAACCAAATATGTACTGTCAACTCGATCGATCTAGATAAACATAAACAGAATAACAAAATCGGCGATCTAATTCCCGATCACATACTTTTCTTGTCGTTCATGTCGCTGACCATTCTAGGCTGATGATCCCATCGTGCTTCTATTTAGTGCTCGATGACGATTCACATATCCCAATCTCGCCATCGATACACCTCGCGTACGTGTCTCCATCGATTGAATGCCCTATCAGTCACTTCATTCACCAAGGATCATTTGTTTGCCTAGGACTGTGATCCATGTCAATGGTGTATGTATGCATGTATGCATGTCTGTATATCGTTCGGTACTTCACTCTGGTGGTTGTGCTTAGTGAGGGCTGCAATAAAATATCGCAGTCGATCGCCACGCTTGAACTTGAGGCCTTCTGACATTTTATGATCTGCCACTCTCCACTCAGCGGACCCCGTCATGCTCATTCGCAAGAAAGACGTACAATAAAACCATCAGTTTACGCAATTTATTCCTTTCATTCTCCTTGGCCCATCGGATGGAGGAAATCGCATCTGAGCACTAATGAGTTACATGCAGTCAAGCCATGAGTCTACGCGATTCATTCATTCCATTCCACATGGCCCATCTGATGGAGGAAATTACATCTGAGCACTAATGGGTTACACCACGGGCAAGATAGAAAAAAAAGGGCTGCTGAGATGGTATTAAGATGGGGTGGAAATGTAGCACTTTGAGTGTGTGGCTGGCACGCTAGCTGCCGCTCTGAAATTTTCAATTTTGGAAAGGTGGCAGCCGGCCTTTCGACACAAAATGTTTACTTTGCATATGACACTGTATATAGGTGTACGCAATTTTGGATTTTTGCGCGTCGTGATAGGCACCCTTTGTTGACATTGTTTCTTAAGTCCTAGCCACACAACTTGGCCTTCTCAAAGGCGACTATTTTTTAAAATCTATGGAGGGTCGATGCAGGCTCATCTGGACCATCTTAGACTCAAGGTATATTTACATGTGCCACGCACCCAACAACATTTTTTCAATTTTGAATCTAGTTTCACTCTTCTTCACACGTATGGCGTCTATGCTTTTTTAAATCACAGTCGCTTTTCTCACCAGGCCTTGATTTAAAATTTCTTCACTGTCTGTCAGGCCATTTGTCCATGACTCCGATGTTACATCACAGTCGCTACCTCGCCGGGCCTGTATTTTAAATATTCTTGCTGTCTGTCGGGCTAGTTCTCTGTAGCTCCGATGTTACATTTCCACCTCACCCAACAGTTGGCATTGGCGCCCAAATTTCTTTTATTTGCCTGCTCAGGTGAGTCGAACCTTAATTCGCTGCTCTGGTACTAAAAGCGCAGAGCAACATTAGATACAACGCACAGATCAGCTCTAAGCTCTTTCTTCGACACTACAGCTATCCTCCCTATGACAATTTCGGTGCCCTTTCCCTTCCCTGTGGCCTTGCGCATGTGGCAATATCAGGTCAGACTCGCGCTACCGCTCAGCCCTGCCAGCACTTGCCTTCCTCTCATTGTCAGCGAGCGCTTCCCTTCATTCTCGCACAGCGTCAAGCACGGCTACTCTTAAACTTGATTAGAATAAACTCAATACGGGTTGATGTACTCTGCGTTAAGCCATCTTGCTCCTCGTACTTGGTTGTCTCGACGTGCAGCATGATCTTCTGAGCTATTTCGTATTGGCGGAAACTCACCAGATACCAACTACCTCTTCATGGGCGATTACGTGGATCGAGGGTACTACTCTGTCGAAACAGTAACTTTGCTTGTGGCACTCAAGTTACGGTATCGCGACCGCGTTACAATTCTACGGGGAAACCACGAATCTCGACAAATCACGCAGGTGTACGGCTTCTACGACGAGTGCTTGCGGAAATATGGAAACGCTAATGTGTGGCGGTTCTTCACTGATTTGTTTGACTACCGCTACTGAGTGCGAAAATGGAGTAGGGTACTTGACACATAGGCGCCGTTATGATAAAATGATACATAGCGAATCTCATACACTCCGGACTAAGATTATGAACTGTCAACTTGCAGAGAAACATTTGAGGCTCGGATAATGAAAAAAGACTCCAAATATTACAAACAGATTGATTACGATTACGAGGCTACTGGTACAGTGTGAAATTCCCATCTCTCAGATCTCCACAGGAGGGAAGTCGGCAAGAACATTGAAGTATAAAGTTGCCAGGGACGGTAAAGTCCTTCCATGCGTCCATCAGAGTTTCCTCTGTGAGTCCAGCACTGCGCTCAGAGTCGAAATGTGATCCTGTCGCAATGTGAATGAAGCACCAAAAAATTGCGGGGGTCGGTAAGTAAATCTGGACAGTTGCTCCGTTGATCTCGAAACATAGTGCATTGGCCTAAAAGCTTTAAGATTATGAAGGGAAAGGACGCGCAAAAAAATCTCACCTTAGGTGTATAAGGGTGATCAAAAATCACTTCCCTGATTCCGCAATTAAGCGAACGGGTATGGACAACATCCCCGTACTTGATAAGCAGCCAAGCTATGATGTTCATGGTATCAGTGAGAAACGGAGGAGCAAAGTTAATGAATGCTTACGACGGTGATCATGATTTTCAGGAGCGACCATGATAATCGAGGCAGGTTGCGGGGCGCTCATGGGAATATCAGTTGTGGCCCACATCTCGATAGCTGTGGCATCGACATTAGAAAAGAGTACATTGACACTATCGGATGTTATGTCAAGCGATACCGAACAATAGTAGAATTAGTGGAAGACTGACCGATTGAGCAGGTTAGTATTGGTAGACATTTTCAGTGATCTTGATAATGAAAACTGTACCTTCAATCCCGCTTTATATGCTTGGTGAGTCAAGAAACTGGCAGTGGCCAAAGGGTAGTAGTCATGAGTTACTGAACAAAGACTTTTACTGGAAAGAATCATAGCTATCGTACCCTGGTGGTTGGGTTCGATTCGTCAAAGGCCTATTCATCACCTTTCACAGTCACATTCTAAGGACAAAGGGATATTATGTAACAGGATGCATCGATGCTTGAAGGCGTTGATTCACGATTCCCTTTCACAAAATTTAATATGGGCTTTGTGCCGAAAATAAGCCAATACCTCGCCAAATTTTTGGGCGTTCCTACCCTTCTTGGTGTTTTGCTCGCACGGTCCTGCCGGGGTCAGTCAAATATTGTTTTGAGTCGTCGGCAAGTACTTCTATTTGTCACGAATCCTTGCTGATGGTTCCTGTTAACGGTGCGAGTTCTGATTCGACCGTATTGTTGTTTGTTCTGCGCAGTTGTAATGTGCCGCGTTCTGTCACTAGTCATACTAAGGTCGCTGTCGAGTCAACTTTCAGTCCGGCGCGCACGCCAACTGTCGATGGTTGGTATAACTCAAACGACATCCTTTGGAATGATTGCTGAAGGCAAACACAGTTAGTTTTACCTGCATCTCACCACTCGTCTCGGTTTATCTGTAGGACATTTGTGATCTGTAACATCAATCGATTTGCATCATGATTTAGAGGACTGGCTTAGATAAATTGCGTGAGGAGCAGGAAGGGTCTCAGTGAGCAAAACTTGATACGGAAAAAATAATATATTAAAACTTTGAAAAACGACAGCAGCAATATGTTGAAAGCCAGAAGCAAGGCAATTCTCCCTCATTCGCTGTGGGCCCTAGCATATTAGTTGCTTCTGATGATTCAGGTTTGTCGTTAGTACTGAAACGCTGCAAGTTCAGGCCCGCGATACTTACATGCAGTCTTAATACCATCCTTGGTCCGTCCACGGGTTTTATACGTGGCAAGTGTTTTTCGGGTGACCCAAGAAGGTTCACCGCCCTCGCGAACACATAGCCTGTGATCCTTTAAAACTGGATGATGATGCCCATCCTGGATATTAGATTCCCAATCGCTTCCATTCGAGAGCCAAATCTGCACTGATGAATTGCCATAGCGATGAATGAAGAGGTCTCCCAACTGCGCATGCAGGCACGTAGGAGAAGAAATACGGTTAGGTCCCTCACTTTCATACCATCCCATCATCGCATCCAGACCGCGTATCTTGTGTTCTTGACGCTTAGGCATGCCGTTGTTGGACAAGTGCTTTGTTGTAGAAGTAGAAAGTTCTCTGAAAGAGTCTGAATCTAGCACTTGTACCCTGAATCGTGCAGCAATGAATACTCACGGAGCAGACACCTCCGCATTATTGTCTTCATCAGCACCCGTCGAATGTCCACTGAAAGAGAGGTTACATTAGTGAACGAAGCCAGTGACAATAGATACTCACACAGTAGAGATAGTTGCGCTTTGATCTTTACACAGTTCGTCGGTCTGGTTATTGGTAAGGGAAAGTCCTAAGAGAAACCAGAGTTAACAAAGATGACGAAACCATGTGCTCCTAAAGAGAGAAACATTACCTGAAGAAGACCCCACAGATGCGGCTGGGACATGGTGAGATGTTCCTTTCTGTGCGATTACACTTGATGTGTTAGTGACCGGCGGGGTGATTGTGGGAGAGACCGGTTTTGGTGCCATGCGTACTGGTTCGCCCCTAGATGTAATGAAATTCTCAGTCTCCTTGACCGCATTCTTTGTAATGGGCTGCCTGAAATCGTGAGGGAAGATCATGCGGTGAATAAGAGTGCTCTATATGAAAGTCAATATCAAAACATCTTTAAGAAAGTAGAGAAAACATACATCAGAATCATGTTCTTCTTGGACTATATCAACATCGTCTAAATAGAGGCGGTGATACCGAGGAAACTCCTGATGGTGTATCAAGATTGCCTGGTACAGCTATCAAAATGTGGTAGAAGGGAAGAGTGCCGAGAGTGACTGACGTCGAGTTCCACACGCTTCACTGATCGATAAGGGGAAGATAGTGACCTTCTGAATCTCATTCGGTAAGTGCAAGGATGTTTTTGAGCCTTCATTGGGATAGAAGTAAGTACTAGTCTCGAGGAGCGAGAATAATCAAAAATAAGGTTTGAAGTAGTGGTGATGCAATACTGATGCCGCAAGCGTCTTAAACGCTGGGTATGGACGTTGTGGGAACTGATTCAATGAACTGACTCACGGCGTGAGACGGGTAGCTTGGAGTGAATCTGCTTGAATCAGTGTATATTATAAGAGACAATTAAACAAAGTGCCCAACTTGAATGTCTTAGTACGATCCTTGGCCTTTCTTTGTTGCGGAAGAGGTGATTCAGTCATAGTATGTTCATTGTTCTAGATTTCCCTTTCATTTCTCCACCCAAAGCCGGCGGTATCTCGTGCTTAAATACTGTAGATGTGTTCGAGCGAAAAACATTCAAAACCCAATATCTTTTCTTCTGTGCTTTCCACTATGAACTGCCAAACCGTCCAGGACCGTGACGCGTTGGAGGACCTAACTCTTCGTGTTCCAAGTTCTGAACGCTACAGAAATCGATTCTTCCATAACATCCTGGCTCTATCTGACCGAGTAAGTGGTGCGATCTTCAATTTGGAGGTGTTGAATTTGACGGAACCCCGCAGCTGGATGTCGGATATTCTGAGGAAAATCAAGTCAAGCATATGCTCGACGGTGTTTCATCTGTCGTCAACGAAGTAAGTATTAGACTTGAATCGGGACTCATGCTAATGCACATACAGCTCAGCGAATCTCCAAAAGAGGTTTTACCACTTATGCTTCTCACAATTGGCGTTGCAGCAGTCAGTGATTCGATCGACATTGAGCTAATGATTTACTCACACGGCTACAGCTAGAAGAGTGCTTCAGGAATTCTTAGGAATGGTAGGCACAAGAAGTCCGTTGATATAAGGGGAATACTTTGAGCACTCCAAATAATATTTTTGTCCAGTAGTGACTCCAAAATGTAACCTTTTGAACGACACATTTATCTCGCCACTATACGACCCAATTTAACTCTGTGATGTCCATGAAGTTAGCAAAACGATCATTTTTGATGCAAATCATCATACCCTATCAAGTGAAAGTACCACACGACAGCGTTCATCCAGACCCTCAATCTCTGTAGGACAGCTAGCAAAGTGGCTAATGATGTCAATGCTTAAAACAACCAATTCATCAGGTTCGAAATTATCCAGGCACAACCGGACATCCATTGCTGCAAATTGTTGATAGGGATCCAGGGCAGCCTGCGCATCACTGAGCTCTCTGTACCGCCTGACAACATAGAAGGTATCAGTTACGTTTGATCCTCTGCCAGGGCGTGTATGCAGAAATATCTTCTGAATCTGCGCTGCACGCGAAATCGAGCTTCCTGCAGTTGGGCGCAACAGGACCTGGCTATTGCCAACATGCCGCCATGCAGGAGTGAGGTTCACGCCTTTGAACTTGATAGACCTCTTAGGCACAGCGTGCGGTTCCACTTGAAGATACTGAGAGACCGCGGGCTTGTCATAGTGCTGGTATTGCATGCCTTCATCCAAGGCGTTGAGACGTGAAATGAGACTTGAGTACACATCAGGGGACAGCTTGATGCGTTTCTTTGTCGTCTGCGCTGGTGATTTGGGGACATCGACGCTAAATGCCATGGCGCTCAGATCCTGATGTAGAGTCCCCCTGAAATCTGCACCGAAATAATCCAGTGCAATGTGTTGCAAATCTGCGATGGCCTCAGGCAAGCTGTCGTGCGTAAGGGAAGCTCTGAGGTTGCTTCCTCTACAGAATGACTTCATGAACGATCGTTCCATTTGCCCTCCTATAATGACATATCAGCGAACAATGACAGTCATTTTAAAATACAAACACTGACCAAGTCGGCGATTGGTCCTGGTTCGCTGTATGATTCCATTGAAGCGTTCAAAAGGAAAGGCCCACCAGCCATGCACAGGCCCAAATGAACGTAAGCACTCCGATAAGTGCTGAGTTGCATGGTTGTTATTGGTGCGCATTGCGTTTTCTCCAAATAACTCGACGGCGGTCTTCAGATAATACGTGTAGTAGTTATCTACGAGCTGAGCATGAGTCTCCGACGTGGAGCGAGTGGTTGCCCAGCGAACAGTAATGACAAGTGAGAGGTAATTTCGCAAAAGTGCGTTGTTCTTCTCCTCCGCGCTGGATGCGCCCCACAACCGGCCAAGGGTGATGACGAGGTTGACCAAGCAGACAGTGCGCCATTGGTCAGCTTTGATTTTGCCATGCGAGGCACTGCCAAAATTTGTGGGTGCGCGTTTCAACCATGAAGGCATAGTTGTCTTAGCCATGTCAGACCATACCTCACGCAAAATTCCTTTGTGGAGGATGGCGGGATTGGATGTCTTGGCTGATGCGGTAGAAAAATCAGCGATTGGATGAGGAAGCACAGGAGGACAGCGGATTTCAACCTGCGGATGTGTTTTGCGCTGGCGTTATTTCAGAAATTGAGTATCACGAGATGCTAAAGGTACTCACCCACTCAAGCAGTGCATCAACGTAAAATGACTTTGGAGTCCTGGCTCTCTCCACATATCTGGCGGAATTGACATCCAAATTTACGCGTGGGGTAACATTGTTAGCCAGTGCCAGGGACGCAATGTATCCCCTGCGGAAGCGCATGAGACCTGTTCTCGAGCCTTTTTTGAGTGCATCGATGACACCGTCAAGCTGAGCCTGTTGTTCTTCTGGGATGTGGGGCCGGACATGCTCCTCTCCTGGTGGCTGAGCATCAGCATCGATGCCTAGGACACGCCGAACGTGATGTGCCAAATCCCCCAGGAAAAGATTATGCATTGAATCCAACACGGTGAATCGCGTCGGGTCCCAGTACGGTAAACGCAAGAGTTCCGACCAACGGATACTGAATTTGTTGTATAGTGCGTCCCTTATTTCTGTTGACAAGGCATCTCTCCACCGTATGGCAATGGAAAGGTGTTCTTGATAGGTACGACGCGACCATGTCGAGACGTCGGTGTTCCAGATATCCTTGAATGACTGAAGGCAAAATGAGCAATATCTACCCGAATTGAAGCCGTGACCAGCAAATCCTGCCGTTTTCCGTGCAGCTGGTAGATCACATACAAGGGGGATGATAGCGGCTCGAATGACGGCACCAAAACCACGATTAAGCAAGCTCTTCATGAGAGTAATCCCAGGACTCCAGCAGCACAGCATGTCATCTATAAGCGGCCGTAGCAGATGATTGAGGTGATGTTGGTAAGGTTCACGCGGACCTGGTATGATAGCGGCCAAATACACGTTCTCTAGTTTATAACGCAGGTGAGCGGGTAGGTTATGGCAAATGAGGTAGATAGCGCCGACAGAAGTGCTCTGTCCACCCTGCTTGGACCCAAACGGATTGAACCAGTCGATGAACATACTGAATATGAGATGTAGCTCCGATTGTGGGTTGTTGGCCTCGCCAACGAATGGTCTTCCATCAGGACCCTTTAAGTTTCGAAGGACAGCGCCATCCCAGATATCATACATACGAGAATCAGCTGGATTGAGCGACCACCGTACATCACGACAAATATCCGGGCGCCTGAAAAGCCTGCCCAGCCATGATTTGAAAGGTTGATACATATACAAGAGCCGTGGTCTGCGCTCCTCGCCAGATGTGGATTCGTCAAAGAGATTTTCTCCGCAAGGCTTGTCGGATGGAGTTTCACGAAATGAGCATCTGTCAGGGATTGTATCACTCTTTGCTCGACCCTTCGGCAATGGGCCGTAAATGCTATGGTCATTTGGGCAACAGACATACTCCTCTATGTCTGGATCAATGTCGATCATCTCCATGGCAGTGCGAATATCAGTTGGCCAGTGATCAGAGGCGGAATTTATGGTTTCAAGTAAACGTTTGTGATCTTTTACGTCGTCTTTAATGTCTCGGAGAAATCGTCGAAGACTTGAAGTGACTATACGACCCATAACGATGAGGAGAAACGACGCATTCCGCCGAGAGAGAGAGCCAAGTACATGGAGGAGTACGCCAATGAAAATACAAGACAGAAGCGAAACTGCCAAGCTTTGAAGCGGGGCGGGTATATCAAAATGATGAGCTATTGAAAGTGTTAACAAACAAATTTGTCTCTGATTTTCTTACTTACAGTTATCATGGACGATGGGAAGCTGGCGCCGAAACTCCGTAGAAAGAACAGCGTTACTGGTTTTCTGACGTAGCCAATTCTCACAGACAACCCTGTCTAAGTAAGCCTGGTGATCTTGAATTTCCTGCACCAGTGCCTTTCTAGTTGCCCGCACCAAGTCGTCTCCATCGCAGACAATAGCGTCTACCATTTCCAAAAGGTTATCTATGGCTAGCTGGTGCTTCAAAAACCGGCTAGAAACTGACGGATCCAAGGGGCCCGGGGTGGAGCTGGAATTTGAAGAGGGTTTTTCGACAAAATTAATGATGATGGGCGACGGCAAACGATGCATATGAGCGTGCAGGAGTTCTCGCAAAGATTCGAGTGTATTCATTGATGCACCTAGTATCGAAATCGATCATAAACACAGTACATAGCATAGAGAATCTCAGACCTACTGTGTGACGTTGAGATGCCCGACACATGACTACTGACCTCCAGTCCCTCACTCTTGGATGTCCCTCCATCATTTGTGAGCGCAGGCTCCAGTGGTTGGGCATTTCCATCTGACAGAATATTATGATATAAGATTTGCGATGACATTATATACAAGTACCTACCATGTTGTGACCGCCCTGTGATGAAAGCGTCCTCGTCAGTAGGCTTTTCAGCGAAAGTGGCAGCAAAGAATGTAGCATCAATATTATTTTGCTTCTTTTTAGCCTGGTGTATTACTTCTTGCTGCTCATGAACCTGGACGCTTGACAGTGGGAGGAGTCTTCCTGGTCGCTCAACCTGGGTAGCGGGGTCTTTGTGTCGTTCGTTGATGCAGCCAAGAACTTCGCAGGTGCAAGGCTTTAGTTTGACCGGTCGCTTAGAGCTCTTCATGATATAGTTCGTCGTGACGAGTCATAGGGCAATCCAGTAGTGGGTAACCCCAGATTTCAGAAAAGGAACGAATTCCCGCAAGAATTAACAAAGGCGTTAACCGACTTGAAAGTCTATCACACGGATTTAAAATTATAACTTGGGCGCAAGATAATTGCACAGCATATTGTAATTGTATCTATTTATATGCCCAATCCTTCAATATCGTCATCGAGTAGGTCATCATCCTCAGCGACATCCTTGACACACCACCTGGGGCCTGACACCGAAGTGTCAAGCTGGATGAACCTCCTGCATCCCTCTGGGGCCCGGGTGCTAGGTATAGCTTAGTAAATGTGAGTCCAAGGATAACTCTGATCCAATATCGATACGAACCTGTTCGCATACAAGTAAGAATGCTGATTAGAGTCTCGATAGTAGTATCATCCAGCTGCGACTATATGATAGTAATTGGAATCCTTTTATAATAGAATACGACTTACTGCTTTAAACACGGCAAAGATATCATCCAAAAATTGGATGCCCTGCTGTCCTTCTGTAGGCATACGTACATGGACTCTATTGAACTGCGGCATGTGATGTGAGTTTGAAGCCTCCTGAGATTATGCGACGTACTACGTTGATCATCACCACCGCAAATCTAAAGAAACCTGGAGATCGGCGACTTAGTTTGTCCAAATACGTGACTGTCCTCATCATGCGATTGAAGTCTGCTATGTCATCCGAATCGTAATCGTAATCGAAGTCCATGTCATCGGAATCGAAGTCCATGTCATCGGAATTGGAATCGAAGTCTATGTCATCGGAATCAAGATCTATATTACCATAAGTGTGAGTATGGTATTGCGCAAAAATTTAGTGAGTTTTCTCTTACCTGCGTCTTGACTGGCACTAGTATGCAGGGGTGGCGGCATGTTGGTACCATCATCTGGAGTAGCCTGGCAGCTCATTGATATCAGCAGAGATCGTGAATATATGATGTAGGTTTGCCCTGTGTGTACGAGATCGAAACTGAGTGAATCGACAACCATTCAATGTTGATACATACCATATTTTATAGATTCAAGAATCAAAGGGGATTCATATGGAAACGAACAGAATACAAAGAGACAAAGGACTATTTCAAGGTAAAAGGCGATCGCGATGATGATATTATACTTAATAAGAAAGTGGTGCCACTCATTCCTGCATAAGCGCGTTGGTGAAAATGTGAAATGATGCCGAGAGATTGATGCTCAACAGACCCTCGAGGAATAACAGGGACGAACAAAAATGTGGACACTTCTTAGTTGAGCTTGAAACGCCCTGGAGTGATAAGGCAGCGCAATAGAGCTTGACACAAGATGAATACTCTCACCTACGTGAACGGATAGGTAATGCCTTCTATCAGCATGAGTCGAGCTCGACGAATTAACCCACGACAATCTGTCATGTAAGCTGATCAGTAGTGTCTTCCATGAGCATCGACGAAGAATGAACACACAATAGTTAACCGCGTGTCACTGTTTTACGAGCAGTGGGCCAAGTGCATCCTCATTCTAGCTTGTGACTGTCCGTGCTTGTCAAATTCGAAGTCCCTTTCTACGTGATATTAGTTGGAGTGGAGCAACGAAGGAGAACGAACACACGTTTGTCCTGTGCATATGGAACTTCAACAACTGCGGAGTTGCGCACTTGCAATTTGGTTTCTTCACTGCTACGTCTATACCATTTGAAAAAGTTTTGGGCACAGCTGAGAGGAGGACGGTGACTTACCATGTTATGACGACAAGTTGGAAACGGCAAAAGGTGCACTAAACGAGGGCTCTTGCCATGATGCATTGATGACACTGAGTCTGCAAATTGCAAGACTGCCAGATCATTGAAGCTCGCCTACTAATACTAGTCAGCATTTAACCCTTTTAAATTTGAAGAAGAACTTGTCCCTCTTCCAATCATCTTGATGTCAGAAAATCATCGGGAGTGAAAGTTAGCGCACGTTACCCTGGCCAATCCAGGAACAGAAAGCCGCGGAAGCATAGCATTATCTAATCAACCTGAATCGGAGTTGCTGTGAGTGTTCTCTTTGTTGTCAACTGAAGGACGTTCAATATTCAATGTTTAGCAGGCCTGACCGATGGTTGAATTCAGTCTATGCTGTACGCTTGAGGGACACAACTCCCCGATTAACTGTGTATCATTTGGTGAAGGGGGCTATCTAGCTACTGGATGTAAGAATCATCTTCCTTTTGTTCCTTATAATGACTGACGATCAATGACAGCCGATGACGGCCATATTATTTTATGGTCGCTGGCAAAACAATGCGAAGTTCTTCGCATCAGACCTAAACAAGGCGCCATCACGAGCTTGAAGTGGGTGGTTAGCTTGCTGACCTCTACTGAATGGTTTCTCCTTTCAGGAGGCGCCGATGGCACATTGCAGTTGCGAAGGTTGAGTAACGACAAGGTGATTTTCTCCTCCCGCCAACCGAGACATCTGATCTTTGACCGAAGTCTATTGATGATTTGGTATAATACAGCGCACAAGTGTTCTCTTGAGCATGCATACCGTGTTTGCCGGTGCAATCTCATGCATTGATGTAAATGATGCTCGCAGTACAGTTGCTGTGACCGGACCGGGCAGGGTTGTCTTGTTCAAAATTGTAGCAGGAAATCTAGGTACGATTTTCTTCGTGTTACAGGGTCCGACTGATTTTCGTTCAGATCCAATGCAATGCATCTCTGCTGACCCGCCCTTCTCACACGATCCAAAGCCTGCCTTTGCTATCTCAGTCCACTTCTTCAAGCAAGGCAAGGGTATCCTTGTATGCTACCTGGATTCTCATGAAATGTAATATTGCTTTATTCCATGACTCGGTTTTGTAGCACTGATATGAAAACTTCAGTGTAGCCTTCTGTGTGTCGCCCTGGAAAGAACTGTGGAGGCAAAAGCTGGTCAATCGCATGTACGCTGAGGCTCTCTACTCGTCAGTTCAAAAGACTCACCCATGACAGCGGCAGCTCAGCATATTCCGACCCTCTAAGCTATCTACTAGTGTGGAACCTTTTGGACGCGATTGAAGTCTACCAGCTAACAGACAACCATACGTGTCACCTACTACTCATCAAAACGCTTCATGTTAGGATCAGAAGAAATCACATTTGTGACGTGCAATTCGATTGTACTGGAAAGTCAGCCATCAGTGGCAGTGATAATGGAGAAGTTCACCTATGGGACATCGACCGTGGACAACTCAAACAAGTGCTGCCGCATGGAAAGGGTAAGCAATGTTGGCATAACTTGCGTTTCCATCACTGACTTTGGGTTTGGCGACTACTAGAACTCTCAGCTGTGCAGACTATCGCAGTAGGTGTAGCCTTGTGCGATATTCGTCATTTTGGCTGATATTTTATAGTACTACTCGGTTCAGAACGGAAAGCACTTTATTGCGAGCGCATCATCTGAGCCCGGTGACTCATTTCCTACCATCAAAGTTTGGTCCACTCAAAGGGTGCGATTACTTTATCTGTATGAACGCTATTCTACTTATTTCATGGATGGGTTAAGACATCCGCTTTATCCACACAAGCTAAATTCAGCAGTAGCAAGGAACGAAGTGGTCACAATAATATTCACAGCCATTTTTTGCATTTGGGAGTTCTTTTGTTGCTTGGTATCATTGCTGTGGTCACGGCGATAACCATCCAAGTTTGTATGTTTATCAACAATTAGATTTCGATGTAGTATGCGCATCTAACGACAGCCAAGAGCGCCTTGTCTTTCCCTATACCCGGTTGACCCTGTCCGATCGCCACAAAGGATAGAGGCACTCATAAGTTCAACTCGATTCCAATTTAAACTTTCATTGCACTTACGAACCGAACCTTTTTTGCCTTGTGGGTTGGACATTAGAAAAACGTGTCATTACTGGGCAAATCGAACCAGAAATCTATATTTGCAGAATCGGCACGCTCGGCACTCTGTCGGAATGTCAAATTTTGTCACCAATGTCGTACAGTAAGTATAGTCTTTCTGCTCGAATCGATTGGAATCGATGAAATGATATCAACTCCGCAATCACAAGAACAAAGGGAAGATGAGTTCGGCAGTCATCACGTATCCTCCCATCAACTTCCACCATGTCTGCAGGTGCACGCCGTGCGTCAACATTGTATGCTCTGGTTTCTGCCCTTACCGGGCATGTCGACAATATCACCTGCCTTGCATTTGCTCCTCAAGGTGATCTTCTGGCCAGCGGTGGAGATGATGGTAACATTATCTTATGGGATGTGTCTCTGGGAAAGATATTGCATCGGATCACCACCAGTCGTCCAATTACCAGCCTTGCTTGGGATCCATCGGAATGGAGAAGAAGACTCTTTGTGGGTGGCGCTGATGGTTTATTGGCTATCATGGAGAACTTCAAGGTAGAGTATCTGTTATGCGTACACATTTAATTTCACCAATAGCCTCCCATAGGAACAAGAACCCGTTGACTCCATTTTGACTGGTGTAAAAGCTCCTGTTTACGCCATTACTATTGATCCATACACTGGCCACGTGGCCATTGCCCTTGGGTCTGAGGTACACGTTGCTAAAGCATTAGAGAACCGTAGGGTAACGGTCGCTGGCAGTGGAAAATGACGGCTCAGATTTTTCGTTCCTACAGGAAAGTACGCTACATTCAAGATCCTCCCAATGCCTCCGGAACTACCTTCCTCTCAGAAGCCCAGTAAAACTTTGGATAATCGTGTGCGTGCCCGTGCGTTAACATTCAAGAACTGTGGGAGGGAGTTGGTGGTCACCTACCTGAATCACGGTGTTGTGTGAGCTCCATGACATAACCACGTGTTCCAACTTGAATATCAACCAAACCTTTAGATGCTGGCATGTCGAGAATGATAGTAGTGTCCAGAGGTGGCGTATCAGTCCGATTCACGGTCATCAATTGATGTAAGTGAGATATGTCAGCGTTGAATTTAACAGGCACTAATTGATTGATAGCGGTCACGCGGCGCTCTCTCCTGACGAGTCTTCAGTGTTGCTGTCTAATCTCAGCGATGGCCTGGATTTATATACAGTGGGACAGAACCACCCCCAACAGAGCTATAAGTTTTCACACTCTGGAAAAGCCAATGTGCCTGTGCAGGTCGCTTTCATAGAACATGGTCAGGCCGTGCTAAGTGGCTCCCCGGATGGAAATGTGCATGTTTGGGATTTAGCATCCGCGGAAAGTCGCCAGGTCCTTGAGCATGATGGTGCGATGTGTTGTTTATCTTTTTATCTGTCTCTACTGAGATTCTATTGGTATGCAGATTGCGTAGTGCAAGCTGTGGCAGTGGGTATCGTTTTGGCTCCCACATTTCGTTCTTTCAATATTTTCAGGCCTTTGACTGCTTTGATTACTCCATCATTGCGACAGCTACTGCTTACGTGCCTGATCCAAGCTCTATCAGCATCAAGTTGTGGAGGTCAAAACGATGTGAGTGTTGCCTCGTGTTTTACTATGACATTCACATCTTATACTGTGCTAGCAATCCACTGGATGCATTATGGCCACTATGTCGCCTTCAATCTTAAGGTGCAGTCACTGCTCCTACGCTCCTATCTTCCACCTCGTGCTTACTACATTGCATTGACATGTAGCACCTGGCTATTCGACACTTGTGTGTGACACCGAATGACTTTCGCATGTTCAACGAGCTTTTGAAAATGTTGTGCGGGGTTGTTGCTCTGTATTTCCTTTTTTTGCTAGCTAACCGATCGATCATTGATGCGGTGAGGTTGATTCCGTACTTTATTAAATTCAGCCTTACAAGTGCTCCTTCTAGGGAAGCTCAGGCATTATTCTGGTAAGTCCTTGGGGTTTCTCGATTACAGCGGTTTAACACACGTCTCCAGGGTCTATCAGTCGCCGACACCATCTACCGCAGCATCTTGGCATGGTGGGTTGACTTACCATCTGCCCGTGAATTAATACTTCGGCTTGTGGAGACTTTGTATACCTGGTTGAAGAACGTAGATGAATTACGATCTCCAGACGTCTTAGAAGCCTATGGGGCTAGGACGCTTTCATCCACCATCACTACAGTACTATCATCCCCTCAGGAAACGTTGCCTGCCTATGAAGTATCTAATTTTGTCGCCAATGTGCCTGCGTTGTAGTTTAATTGAGGAGCTTCCACTAGTCAGAGGTTGGCATTACCGCTACCGATATACTTGCAGGTTTTTCAAGTTATACAACATTTATGGTGGACGATAGGTTACGGTTCGATTTGCCGATTTGCCGTGATAAATTTCGAAGTCCGATCCGCGAAACGGGGATGTCGATTGCAGCGTAGTCGGCCAATTAACATTGTTGACCGGTCAAACCATAATGTCAGAAACGGCTTTAGCTGGAGCTCTGTTGAACGTTCGACAGCCCCTCGAACTCGACTTGAAGCTCAGTGAACCACGAGTAAGACTAGGCACAATCGATCATTTTTCAGATAAGTTCAAACATCCACATTGCTCGAACAATACAAAAACTTGTCCCAAAACAACTGTACTGATTGACTGCGAACTACTAGGCATTGCACTGTCAACCATGGTACCAAAGCGAAAGTAGAAGCATGACTTACTGTCCGCACGTGCCCTTCATACTGCCGGCTCAATTTTGTAACCTAACTAACAATCAAGCTCCATCCTAAGGCGCGCAGGTGAGTCATGCGGCTGATCCTGGTTGCACAGCGACCTGCTCATACTCACGCTAGGTCCACAAACCGTGCCTGTGCCGCAATCCGCAGTAGTTTTGCAAGGTGTGTTCAAACACTATGCACTGACATGCATAGATGCTGTCAAAGCAGCAACAATGGCGATGAAGGAGAAACACATTTTCTGTGCGAGATGATATGGAATTTGAATGGTATCTCTGAGGATGGGGGACACTGTAGGACGACAGCCAGCTTTCATATCCTGCATACACTTATGGGCACGATTCTGATCAATCTGGCAGAATTGTTATTGCTCAGGTCAGACGGCAGAAAATTTCGGTAGAACCTGCAGAAACGTGTTCAATTACGACCCTTGTATCAAAACCTGCCATCACTGGGGCCATAGTTAGTATAGTAGCTCATGTTAGTGATTTCTTGCATAAATCACTCACTTGAACTGTCTCTGGCAGCACTCCACTCTTTGCAATTCAGAAATACAAATTTCTCCATTCAATCTATTTGCGTGCTGCTAGTCTTGAAAGAACAACCGGTTCATTCTGCGACCTGGTGTCCACTGCCTCATTCATTTTGGCCAGTCGTGCCTGCCGCGGACGTGACATGACTTGCAATACCAGCTTCACTAAAGATCAATTGATATTGATCTGTAAGTATCGGTGAGAATGATGCTAACTTCTTGACTTTGT